>UCOL01005787.1:0-10835 GCA_900474335.1 Ormyrus nitidulus | reverse complement strand
ATATTAAAATTATGGCTTGTAAATTCGCTTTAAAATCTTAAAAATGATTTTATATCTACGTACTTGAATCACTATCAAGTTCTGTCGGTGTTTAAGCATAGAAACAATTTTTTTATTCAGCACCACAAGCGGGATGATTGATCCAGTAAGCTTGGCTTTACTTCGAATTTAATCAATTGATACTGATCTTTTCAAATTACTTTATTCTGTCGCTTGAAACCTAGCTTCCGATCTCAATGTTCAGCAACTCCCATAAGAAGATATAAAAAAATAATCTACTTACTAATTTAAGAACAGGGTAAAACTGAACAAATATTTCGACTCGATATAAAATTTTGCTTCAAATTGTTTTTTATGAAAGCATGTGCGACAAAGTCATTTAGGCTTGCTTTCTATACGATCCTATGGTAGATTTAGGGTTAAGCAAAAGAAATTGACCGTTGTAAGATCAGTTTTTCAAGACAAAGATATAGGCAGTCTATGATTTTTTTTTTCAATTACTATAGTGATTAAATTTTTACGAACTTCACACACTGTAATGTGTAACACATCCTGCTATTATTGGTCTTTTTTTATCTGTAGAACGGTGGTAATAGAAAAACGAGCAAGACAGAAAATGTCAACTTTATAAAAAACTTAAGAAGACAACAAAGCAGGACTGATTATCCAGAGAGAGAGACACTACTGGAAACCCATCTCCTCCTCCGAATCTCTGGCTGCACTTATTGATAGAATCGACTGAGAAGGGGTGGTTTCAACAAGCGCTTCTATCAGTTATTACAGATCTAGCAGACTGCCAATCGAGTGGTGAAACAAAGCGACAAATGTCTTCTTTACCAAGTTCGTCTTCTATACTGGCAACCATGAGTTCAAGAGTAGAGCACAAAAACCTCCTCAAACCAGTAGTGGGGGCAGTGCTCGAATCGCGAGTTTAAACTGGAAGCTCTAAAAGGAGGAGGACCGAATTACTTTAACTGATGAGAAAACTTCACACGAATCACAAGGCCACATGGAAGAGCTAAAAACATTTAGAGAATAATTGTTCTTATAAAAAAAAGAAAGGTGTAAAAGGGACAAGGAAGATTTTTTTTGAAGGTCGACGCACTCAGACTTGATTCCGTAATCAAGTCGGTAGAAACCTTTGTTAGGGAACAGCCACCCTGCATTCTTTGGATATAGCGCGAAAATTACAGGCGGCACAGATCTGATACAAGGAGGTTACCAGAAAAGAAGCAAAACCTTCAGTCTAGAAAGAAAGCATTTTAAAAGATAGACACTTTTGAGACGAAAACGGAGCTACTGAGTAAGGTACGGGTGTTTGGTAAACTCACTGAAGATGAGAAAAGTGGGGCCAAGAAAATTACGAGAGAGCACAATTTGAAGGTTTGCTTGCACCTTGATATGTCTGAAGCTATCGTTATCTTCAGCGAGAAGATTGTTGTGTATCCAAAAAGTTTGAGGTTGTCTAAAAGCGAAGGTATTACAAACACCACAACCAAAGCTTCGAGATCTATAGGAACTCCTTCTATAGAGAACTCGGAGGTGCCCAGAAGAATGAACTTGAGGTTTCGAAAGTGAACATAAATTCCATGTTGTCTATAATGAGGATTAAGGAGGAAAAAACCAGTTAGGACATCTTCACAATAGCTTAGAATAAAGATTGAAAAATATGACCCCTTGGCTAATCAGCTTGGTGTAATCCTTAAGCTTAGGGTAGAATTCTCCCCTATTAACTGATATAAGACGTGGTGGTAACGAATTTTCACGAGGACCAATTCAAGAGGGATACAACCATCCTTTAGAGCACACATTCAGTCCTTGGTGCCGAAAAAAACTTGGAAAGTGTCTTTTTGGATCGAAGGCAAGTACCTGAGCAGGATGATACAGGAGAAGATTTGGAGAATCGTGGAGAAGCTAGTTGATTCTAGTGTATAAAGGCGGATCAATGTCTCCATAGCCCCATATCCTAGGGAACATGACCGTCTATTAAAACCTCTCTGGCACACAGCAGAAGGGGGTGAAAAAGCATCTACAGTCTCTATTGAGACCACAGACTTGACCAGTGGTTATTGAGGGTGTATGCATTAGCTTTTTTAACTTGATAATAATAAGAATTCAACTCAAGGCTTTTAATTATATGCTGTTTATTATCGTTATTTGAAGCATCATTGATTCGATCAACTTTAGTCGTATCAAAATCGTGAAAATGTCCCATGTAAATTTTTTTATATCTCTCTTTAAATTTGTAAAATGACTCACTTTACGATAAGCATAAGTATGTAAATTTTTATTTGCTAGTTATATAGAGTGTAAATGTACTATTGCATGAGGAGGCACAAAGTCTCAAACTAATATCAGCCCTAATACTCAGAAGATACGACTTATAAAAGTCAAAATAGATTCGTACCATTCCTATAGAAATTGAATCTTGAGATCAAACCGAGATGAGTATAGATACATATATTCGAACGGATTTAATATGGACCGCAATAAAGTCAATTATAAATATAGTTTATATTCTAAACAATGAAGTTTCCACATATTATGTTGTATTAAAAACTTTTCCGTTGTTATACGAAGCTCTGATTAGATGGTGTAAACTAATATAGATATCTTCCGAAAGTTATTAAGACTAGAAAATTTGTAGGCAAAGGCGCATGTGGCTGCGACAAAGTTAATTAGAATTTGCACAATGTGTTTGGAAGAGCATTTTAAGCAAGAAATAAACACAAGAAGTGCCGTACTGTCAATCACGTCTGCGATTATCAAGATTTAAAAACCAGAATATTCGAACTGTCAAAATACATGGGATGCACATGATATACCATAAACAAAGATATATTAACAAATTGTCTAAATTTGTACGAGTCGAAGCATATACACAGAAAATAGAATTTTTGAAGATTCTAACAAGGTGCTAATGGAAACTCTTTAATGGGTTTTAAATCTACGTCCTTATTTTTGCTGCAAAGGTTTTTTTTTATTATTCCTGTCGATTTATATAGCTGTATGCTGTATTCTTTATGTCAACAACAAAAATTACAAACTCCTTTCTTAAAAATTTTCTTTTTAAATAGCTTACATATCTTGAAAACTCGTCAAAAATGATCCTAACAATTATTAAAACTGTTTGATTTCTAGGTTATCAAAGGAGCGAATCGATTCATTAAGACATACGCTTATTATCTTAAGGCTTTATCCTTTACTGGGTCTATACATAAACAAAACTTGTGTATAGTTTTTTTTTCATATCGCGAATTCATATAAAAATAGCAAAAGGTTTCGGATTGTTGCTATGTTCTAATAGTGTGTTTGAAATATGAATGGAAGGAAGGTATGGCTCCAATAAAAACCATTTTATAGCTTTACTAAGTGTCCATTCAAAACGTATAAAAATTTGTAAACCCCAACTTAAATAATTTTACACGTTTATAATATTAAATATCCGGACAGTTGCCAAGAACTCTAGTATTTACCCAAGAAAAGACTTTGAAATAAAATAGCCTATAGCTTTTGACTTTGTTTCAAGTCTTCTTGTAAAAAACTGTTTTGTATAAAGACAAAATAATCAATCAAAAGATTTAAATTTATATGTTGGTTAATATCATAATTAATTTTGGTTCACGTTATACATGCAAAGAGTCAAGTATATTAACCCTCAATACTTAACAATTTATTGAGCAATTGATGACAACGTCAAATACAATAACATCAATGGAGTTTAAATATGCAAAAACGCTATTCTAAAACCCTTTAACCGTATTAAACCGAATAAATGTTTTAAATTTAAGCAGCAAACTTTTTTTTTCGAGCAAACATAATACATAGGAACTTATCAAGCACTATATCCATATGAGTCTGAATCTAAAAAGAAAGTGTGATAATACAGTTTGTTGGATATTGAAACTGAGGAGGCTGGACTAAAACATGTTTATTGTGAACTCTCCATGTTTTTAAGGAACATTTAACATATCGTAAACAGTCTAGTAAATCAACTGATCGTTTTACATCAACACAACAAAACGATGGCTTGTCAGATGTATGATTCCTACACATTTTTGTCCATAAACATTCATAATACTTTCACACATAAGGCATTAAAGTATTTTTGTTTGATAACTGTTTTATACTTTTTTAGATAAATTCAATCAAAATTTAAATATATTTGTACTTAAGCCCATGAAAAGCAAATTAAATTATGTCACAGAAGTAATATGCTCTATTTTAATGAGATTATCTTTATATTTCGATTCAGATGAAAAGCTACAAAATCATTTACAACTATTCAATGCCATGAACTCCCAATCAACATGCAGGATTTTTTTTCTAGATGACGACATAAAGAGAATATTTTTGCTAAAAATCAGACCATTTGAGAAAAAAGATATCGATCATATAAAATATGAGAATAATTTAAAAGCATATACTAACTTATTTCAAAACGACTCAAGATTTTTTTCCTGTACAGATTCGGAGAACAAAGGTTTTGTTAAAGTCTACATACTTAGGTATGGCACCGTTTTTGAAATTGAATTTTATTCGTATTGCACGCAATATGACCCTTCACGCATCGAAACAATTGATTTAGATGTATATTTATACGATTCTAATATTGAAGACCATGTAAGAGAACACAGGGGTGATAATACAGACGAAATTGCTTATATAAACCGTATATTTGTTTTAGTACAGGAACCAACATATCAAAGGCCAGCATGTAAAATTCACATTCCTAATGATTTTTCTCAACCTTTAGAGATCGAATTAGTCGACGTGTTGGACTGCAATGTAAACAAAAGGACTACATGGAGAAGTATTAGCATTGAAACTCTTCTAATCTATATTCAAAAACTTAACATTACCAAGTTCCATGCATCATGTTTTGTCGTATCTATACTTCCAAGTCTTTCAGATCCAGATCTTACGTGTCTTATAGACGTAATAGAGCTAAAATTCGAAAATTTCGATATGACTTTTAATCAGATCTTACAGGAATACTTTCAAAGAATATCATTTGATTATCAAAGAAATGCATTAATTAAAAAATATGAGACCTTATTGTCCTCAATCGGCATATTAGAACCAGAAATAGTTGTAGATAGGAATGAAGTGGCCTTATACTCTTTTAAAAGAACAACTCATTCTGATAACATCGAAAATCATTACAATGATAGCATCAAATCTGATGACATTTTAGAATACGATGGTCATAACAAAAAACATATGAGTAAGCCTTTTAAAAATGCGCGCCAAGTGGCATATCAGAATAATAAAGAAGTTAAAGAAGGAAGGTTTCACAAAGGATTTACTATTTTAGAGACTATTGAAGAGGTTGATGAGACTTCTTTAATATCAAATGACAGCGAGGATCATAGTAATTTTGAAGATACAAGTACGGAAAGTTTATTCTAAAATTTAACATATTTATCACTAAATATAAAAGGATCAGTGATTATGGCTATTTGTATATGTATTCCAGACAGATTTTTACTTTAAAAGGCGATAGACCAAAGGTTTACGAAACTAACAAATATATATCGGTTATGCATAATAATGGTAATTGTAAAAAACATCTACTAAGATACATTAGAGGTCAGTGTATTGAAGATCTTCATATTTTTGTTATTTATATGCAAAGGAATTATCGATTTGAGTACATCTACAACAAAAAAACTGCTCGTACAAATTTGCCAAAAGTTTTATTTTTTAGTGCAACAACCTCTAAAAAGTTTTACTTATGCCAGCTTGATAACACAATTACTTTTGTCGAAGAAATTTATCGATATGAAGGAAAGGGACTGAGCATAATTAGAACTAGCAGAGCCTTTTTCTTGAATAAGAATCAGGTTCTTCTTCTATGCAGTCTGAATCCTAGAATAGAATATCAAAGCCTTGACATGAAATACAAATTTGTTCTACTAATCTATCGTTCTTTAAACGATTTGAAAAAAAATCTTAAAAAATATAATATGATTCGGCTTTTATATCCTTCTGTAAAAGGTAAAGTCTATAAAATAGTGTGCGAGTTTGAGAAGATCCTTTTTTCCATTAATAGCTTCAAAACAAACGATTTTTTGAGGAGATGTATAACACATTTTTTAGATGATATATTCTTACAAGTTCAGCATCGGTGTCATATAAGTGGTATAGATCAAAAAATCTTAAAGGTTTGCGAAAAAGCATTCAATCAAAGTTCGATTGTTCAAAAACTATTAGATGAACTAGATCTGGGTAATATCAAACGTCATGACTGGGCTAAAACATTCACTTATGCCTTACTACGAATACGCTAAATTAAAACCATTTATTAAAAGTTGTTAATCTAAATAATACAAGGAAGCATCCAAACCAACAGAGAGGTCGTACATGAACAAATTTGAAATTATATACCTACAGATAGGTTTTTTTGTAGCTTCATAGTGGTTTGAAAGCTATTAACGTAATACAAATATGCTATTATGTTTCATAAAGGCTCTAATAGTTTAGTGGACAGAGTAGGATGTTTATACACGAAAAGTGTGGCTTAAATTCTTGATGGAGCTTTTTTTTTTAAGATACAATAATCATAAAAAATAACATAAGCTCGGCTATCGTTGAAAGGATATAATCAATGTAGCGTGTGGGTCGTAATCGGCTGTATTAGCCAGGCCGGCTTGAGCTACGTGCTCCTTGTAAATCTGAAACTTTCCCCACTGGTGGTTTTACGTAGGTGATATGAAGACCTTGTAGCGATAGCCAGGATCACTAGACTCTACATGGAAGACTGGAACCGTTACCGCGATATTAAGCTGAGAGTGGAGACATACTCGGCCTAGGTGGGCCTGCGTAAATCACTAAGAGCACTCCATGCACGCCGAAACAGGTTACCTAAGTGACGTTAAGGCCGTGCATGCATCTTCTCGAGGGATTCTTCTGGCGTCTACCTGTAGGTAAGACTTAGTTTCGGCTAAAAACTATATGGATTTAACGACCGGGCACGTGACACGCCTACTTGCAACATAGCAGTAGGCGTAGTACCTGCGTAGACCGTGATATGGTAATCAGGCTATCGTAGGGGGTAGCTAATTGTGTGTCAGGTCTAACTCTAGTTCACTGCATTTCCTAGAGCTGTAGTACGTCTCTATTTAAACTTAAATATCTATCATTTTATAACCTCGACTATATATAGATACTTTAAATACAACTATAGTGTTGAAAGTCGATCGTAGATGTTTAATGATCGTTTATAATGACCTTGTGTTTGCGGATCGTTTTTATTAGTGCTTTATTATAATGTTAAACTTACCAGTTGATCTTAAAGATGCATAAATAAAGGCGAATAGTAACAAGTTTGCATTCTAGGTCGATGTTTGTGTATTAACCGTTACATTAAAACAATCGGATTTTATTGCTTTTTCATCCCAAAGCAGTTAAACACTAAAACAGTTCAAGAAGACTAGACATTTGAATTTCTATGCGGAGAAATTTTCTAGCTACTATTATGTGCTTTAAACATAGATTTGACTTTTCACATCACCAGGGATACATAAGACAGTCTTTGTAATAATATAAGGAGATTAGTATAAGATACCAGTAGCTGGGTCTATTTTATATACATAGTTTTTTTGTGAATTGGATTTGATCAGTATAATATAAAAAGCATAATGTTAAAGCCTCATGCACATATAATGTTAGATTCTCTTCATTCTTTTACCGAAGAATGTGTAAATACAAATAATTTATTTTCGAAGATTCTGATATGGTAGTATATTCAATCACCATCTCAAATTATAGGATCGATTATTGATAATACAATTTTTAACCGTTTGCTTTCTGACATAGATACTTTTCAGCATTAAAATTTATCTAATTATATCATATTTGAAACGAGATGCTTTCATCTACTCGATATAAGTAATAATGATAAAACCTCTTAACTTACAATATCTTTACCATTATTATTGCATTGTATCCATTAATTGTTATTTTTATTTTATTTGTGTATCTAAAAATCACACTGTCCTCTAAAGCTACTGCATCTCCATTGTAGAAGAATTGAGTTGATTACGATTTCCCAATTTGGTCGGGCCCCCCTACTGACATAAAATATGTCTTATGTTTTAAAGCGTGATTTGCTGTCAAATATATCTGCTGCAAAGTTTATATTTAAACCTCGACAAATTCTTTTAACGAGGTAGAGTTGCATTTTTTATTTAGAGCGCGCTATATTTACAAAAGAGCACTCTTGTATCAAGTGTTGAAAATGGCAAAAATTATTTTATACTATATTACTGAACAAAGTTGTTTGAGTTAAAACAGATCTTGATATGATTATTCCTTAGGGTACCCTACTTGCATATAGATAATGTGTAAAACATAATTGTTGGTTCTATCTGTTGGTAAACATTGAGTTAAACATTTATTATAATTAGGGGTAAAATTTATAACATATTTATATCCCGAACAGCCAATCGGATTACATCTAACCCTTCCGGCTTATGGCTGTCAGAACCTTTCTCGGAACCACTACAACTTTTGACTCTTATAAACCACAGAAAAAAAAACTGATTTTCGAAATTTTTTTGTGTTTGAAAAAGGTTTAATTATTTTTACAACACACTTGGGTCAATTTACAAGAAAAGAATACACGAATACAATTTATATGAAAGGATTTGAATATTTTATGTCGATAAAGCCATGGATAAATACTTTTTTTACACATAAATTGCTTTTTTGATCACTAGTTGATTTTTTATTTTATGTATATTTTAATTAAAGCAAAATATAAGCACCCCATGAAAGGAGAATTAAAAAATATATCCGAGGTAATGAGTTCTCTTTTGATTGTTATAGTAAACTATTTTGACGCGTTCGATAGAAACTTAGAAGCATTTAAGCTGTTCGATTTGATGAGGACACAAACGACATCAAGAATATTTTTCTTAGATGACAGAACTGACCAATCATGGCTATTGAGAACTAGAGCCATTGACATCACTACGATATGTCCTGAAAAAGATGAACAAGATGAAAAAGACGTATCCCAATTTACTTGCTTATATCACGACAACATTAGTTTTTTTTCGTGTATTAACTTTGCCAGTAACAACATCGTCAGCGTTTGTGGATATACAAATAATGACTCTTACAGAAAAATGTTCGACATTAATTGTGAGCGATATGAAGAAAATAACAGAGAGAAGATTGATATAGAAGTGTACATGTACGATCCTAATCTCGATGAATATCTTAACTCGTGTTCAATAAATGGAGAAAATAAGATGTTTAAAATAAATCGGATCTTAGTACTTGTGCAGGAACAATCAGTAGATGGGCCAGCACTTGAAATATATATACCCAAAGAAGCGTCAAAAATCTTTGATGTACAAATTATCAATATGTTAGATGTCAAGTTGAACAACTACAATTTATGGCGGAACATAGAAAATTTCAAACTACAAGTCTTGTTTCAAAATTACTATGGAACTAAAAAGTACCTTCAAAAGCGATACGAATGGAACGATATGCAAATATCAGATAGTGAAAAATCTTGTTTTGTGACACTATTACAGTTCAATTTCAAATCATACCCTATAGATCTTGATCGAATCGTAAGAGTTTTTAGGCTTGGACTAGTTTTAAAAAAACCAATTAGTGAGATGAGGAACATATGCGTAACATTACAAACCTTGTTGTCATCAATACCTATCAACCACGTTATATCAGAAAGCTCTATTGCAAATAATCAGGTTAACCATAGAACGTTAGAAGAGATGAGTGATCCGAAATCAGGCTGTTCATTTTTAGAAAAAAGTAAAGAGGGGAAGAACAATATAGAAAACAACAATATAGTCGAAAAGCAAGAAGTGATGCGTCACGAAGAGGAAGAGAAAATTGGAGATGGTAGAAATAACAATTGCAAAAAGCCTGTTACATTCGAATCTAATATGGAGGTTGACGAGCAGGTAGAGAAAACTGTGTTTTCTGAATCCACGGAACCCTTTGATGAAAAAAAAATGATTTTCGAACAAAATAATGAAAAAAATGATTTTTCTAATACGTCCATAGTAATCAAAAACACAGGCGTAAATTTTATAGATTCTGGGCATATAAAAACTCAAGTAAATAATGTTACTAAAAACGAAGATCATTCGACAGAGAAAGATCAATTTACGATGGAAAATCTTGACCTAGACAATATGGTTAATTTTAAAAATCATGTCGACATTAATAACTCGATTGATGACTACGGATATGTAACATTTCACTATGAGCAGGTGTTTAAACTAAAGGGTGGTAAAACGTCAATTTACGAAACTAAAAGAGTCATGTCTGTGATAGGTGTTGATGGCGAGCTTATAAAACATTTTTTACGTAATTGTAAAGGTAAGTGTACAGACAATATCATGGTGCATGCGAGGTATAACCACAAATATTACAAAAATGAGTATATCTACAACAAGAACAGTGACAACACGCATATAAAATCAATATATTTTGAATCAAATACACCCAAAAGCTTTTCTTTATACCATAAAAACAACATTCTTACATTTACCGAACAATTTTACAGCCTACATAGAGGTCGGCTTACCATCAGAAGAAATGTTAAAGTATTTTGCTTTAAAAAAAATCAGGTCGAAAAAACGACTTCCCTTAATCCCACAACAAAACGCCTTTTAGCTAATGATAAATATAAATACATTCTGCTAATATATCAATCTTTGATGATAATGAAGACGAAACTCAAAATTTACAGCAAGATGAAGGTTTTTTATCCAACCTTCCAAAATAAAGTCTATGAAACTATTGTAAACTTCGAAAAGACTCTTTTAAATGTCCAAAATATTGAAAAC
>UCOL01005786.1:0-10833 GCA_900474335.1 Ormyrus nitidulus | reverse complement strand
GGGGGGGGGGGGGGGGGGGCGCTTCTCTTAGCTCCCCCCCGTCGACTTCGCTCCGCGGACGATCAACTGGAAGGAAGGCGAGTTCGACAGGTCGAACGACGAGTAAAGCCTTTTAATCGATTTGTTATAGCGGTAACATTGTTTTCCTTTTTTTTAATTGAGATCGAATGTTAGACGTAAAATAAGTTTTAAATGAAGCAAAGTGTGCTTAAAAGTACAGCGGTCGTTTCAGTTTAAATATTTATTTATAAATTGAACTATATTTTATGGTAATTATTTTTGTTTTTTAATTTAACAAGTTATTTTTACCGTTTTAATAATAATGTTCTTTAATTACACGTAAATATTAATTAAAAAATAATAATTAGCTAATTAACAGCGCTAAATTGTACGCGAAACAGATTTGAATTTTGTTAATAATAATAAATTAAACTTCCAATGAAAAAGAAACGCATAAAAATAGATTCTTTTGCTTGTATAAGGCAACGTAATGATTCTTTTGTTTCTAATACAACAATTAGTTTATTTAACCTCTAAATCGAGTTTGCATAAAAGATCAGACGCATGATTATCAGCTGTGTACTGTTTACAAGAAGGAGCAAAGGCAGAAACGAATGAGAATAAAATAAAAACTACAAAAACGGTACGTTGATGCGTATATTAAATATAGTTCTAGGTCTATGGCAGTTAATACATTGAAGGTTTATTTTAACGTGGATTCTTACGAGATTTTGAGTAGATTTTGGTAATCTTTGGTGTTCTACTTTTCTGTTCCAAAAGTAAAATGCTATAAAACTGTTAAAAAACTAACAGAAAATAGACTTACAAAACAGGTAGCGATCGAACGCGCGAATTTGTTTTGCCGGTTTCGATCAAGTTCTCGATTCAAAGGCTGCGGACACCCTTTTTCGCTGGTAAATTTATACCACCGAGGACCAAAGTACGCTTAAAACTCTCGAAAGCTCTCGGCTTTTTAGCGGTCGTGCACAAGCCCATTTAAAAGAATAGCTAAATGCGCTCGGATGCCAGGCCCCGATCGTTTTACCTTTCCTCGTTGTTTCGCTCGCCTCCCCCCTTTTATCGCCCTATTAAAGAGAGGAAGGAGGGACGCAAATAACCGAAAGTGGAGCACGGAACAAGATAGAGAAGAGAATTGAGCTTTCGATTCTCATAACTTTCAATTTACGCGAGGAATTTCTGAAGTTAATGCGCCACGGTGTCTTATACGTACGTGCCTCCTAGTTCCTCTCCGCTCTGTCGCCTTCGCTCGTATCGATGGAATATTGAGCAAATCGAATTTCATACGGGGTATACGGGACTCGTGCTTTTTAGCTAGGCCACGGTTTTTTTTCTTATTCCGCCCGAAGGGATTTTTTTTTATCGGTGTTTGTTTGTCGGGGCGGAGCTTCTGCGCAAGTTTGCAAGTTTTTTACGCGAATTTGCGAAAGAAACTTTTTTACGAGGAATGTAATTTAGACGGAATTGTACAAGGGGTTTTATCCGGGTGATTTTTTTGTCACCCAAATGAATTTGTCGGAAAGTTTTTACTAGTTTTGAATCAATAATTATGAAATAATAATATTTCTATAAGATTGACAGATTTGAAGATTAATAGTCCTATAATGTACGATAAATTTGTCTATTCAAACAGTTTATGCCGAGGTTAAAAGATATATGCACATTAAGTACACATATATTCTATGAAGAATTCATGCCGGCGGTAGAATTTACAGCTTTATTTGAATTACAAAAAATTGAGATTTTCATAACTTAAATTTAATTTTACAATTGGTACGTATGTAAAGATAAATAAAGCGAATTATTTTCAAACTTCTTTATTTGTCAATAACAGATTGGAATAACAGTTTTCAGTTCAGTTCATTTTATTTAAAATAAGAACAATAATTTGTGCCTCGTGAAAAATTTGCTGGACTTGGAAAAGGCAGATTTTTTTTACATTCTTATTTTATCAATTTTTTAAACACTTTCCTACCGCTGACCCTTCAACGTTACTACTTCCTGTATCGTCAAAGATTAATTTCTTCCGAAGAGTAAGGGTGCTCTTGCTGAGAATGTGCGATAGCTAACCCGGAAGTGAAACCAAATCATAAAGTCCTGGTGTTTGTAGATGATACGACGATTACTTCTGGGTCCTCCTCTATCGTATCCAGCTGCTCCTGCTGATGTGGGACTGATAAAATTTGATGTACATTGATCAATTTGGTTAAATTTTATCACTTCTTTTTTAATTTATAAATAATTAGTAAAGCATTTGGACATATGTTATAGAATTAGTGCAAAAATACATTAAATTCAAAGATCTTAAGCTCCCATGTAAATTCATCATTCTGTTCAACGTATGGGTTGCGGTAAAGTAACAAATCTTGAATTACAATATCTAGGGATCAGAAGGGCTTTTAGACTTCTGTTTGGACTCATATTTGATCAAGAATGAACTCTATTTTATTTGTATACTTGTTAGAAATGAAGAGTAATTTAATTCAATTCAGGTGAATTAATGGGACAAGAAAACGGGTATACGCGATAAAATTTCTGTTACTAAAAACATTGCCATCTAGCATTTTCACGTAAAAAAAAAATAAAGAGCAATAAATGCCATTCCCACGACGCGTCGCGAACGGCTGTTAGAATCCCGATAAATTCCAATAAGCGAAAGTCAGATCGTCGCCGAAACCTCTCCGCCTTGCGCGCGCGACCATAATCCCCCGTAATACGATGACAAAACATCATTAAAGCATCCCTCCGTGGAGATCCAGCCGCAGAATTTGCAGGGGAAGAGGCCTCGCGCCAGTACAATTCGGCATCAGAAAATCCAATTTGCCATCGGCGAGCAAACAGCCGCACTCGACCCACATTCGCTCTCGCCCTCCAAAATGCGCTCGTAATCCGTCGCTCGCAGAAATTGAGACTTCCAGGTCCGATCGCTTACCCTCTGCCCAGACGCGGGAAAAAGGGGCGGGCGAGAGACCTGGCAGAGGCGTCGAGCGCGCGCGCGTCGATCTTCCGTTTCATCTATGCCAGCCATATCGTACGTGCCAAGAAGACAGTAAGAAAATATAACTCCAGCCGGTATGGGGGTCATTGCAATAATGGAGCACCACACCATGGGGACAGGCGCAGGCGCAACGTCCGCCCGTTGACCTCGATACGGCCTGACCCATATTTCGCTCACCGTGCAGCTTCGACGCCAGGAGCTTTTAGCTATATAAAGAGAGGGAGAGAGAAGTGCGCGACCTGCCGAGGATATGCGACGTATAATGCGTAGCTGGTTCAGCTTCGCCGGGAGCGGCTTTTCCGCTCAACTTCTATCTTCCCCGACTACGCCGGAAGGATAAATAATTCAGGCCCGCCAAATGCCAGCGAGATTATCGTCCTCTATGCAGAGCTGGATGTGTCGCTTGGATTATGCCTGCGAGAGCATTATTATATTTTATATGGGCCGATGGATGTGTACGCGGCTGATGGCTTGTTGGTACTGCATTTGTATGATGGAAGTTGGGTGCGAATTTCTATTTGAGCCAGTGCTCACTACTAGCTGTCTCATAGCTGTCCAATAATCTTTTCTGGGTGATGATTGCTTTTTTCACTTTTCAAGCAAGTTTTCTTGAAGTGTAGTTAGTTGTCACTACACTACTATCGATTTTTGGGTTTTGGATTTTAATCAACGTTATCTTGCATAAATAGCATAATGAATTTCAAAGAAGATTATGAAACTAATTAACTTATGTTAATTTAAAAACTTCCAGCGAAACGGTAGAAGGAACTATGATAAACTTAGAATGAAATCGTAACTAGCGGAAGCTAAAGTTATTTTTATACTTCTTTAACTAATATACATAATACCTTTTACGCTTCAAATTTCTAAAATTATTTGCAGTTAGGTATTTATAATTCTATTAAACCCTACAGCAGAAACTTTATTATTTGAATGAAATTTGATTGTGTACAAAATCTTTCGATATTTGAAAGAAAATGGTGACTTTTTGTTTGAATTTCTGCGAAGTTTCTCTTTCAGCGAAAATCATCATGCCAGAAAAAAGTTTGCTAATTACTTACTTTGCCTCAGTTTGACCGCAAACTTGAACCGCTAAAGAGTTTATCAACCAAAAAACTACTGTTCAAGCTTCAAAGATACTTCTTGAATGAATTTTTCATCTGAGAATTTTAATCAACGAAAGAACTTTAGTAGAAATTTATTGCTAAAAAAAAACTATATCTATGCATAATAAGTATGGTCTTCAATTTAAAATTAACGTATCCCTGCACAAATGAAACTCCTCTTAATTTTTACTTAGATTTAAGTTTTTTTTTCGAAAATTTTCGTTTATTTAAAAATATAAACAATTATATTTATAAATGAATATCTATTTTGAATGTTTGAAATTAAAAAATCTTTTCAATTACAAAAAAAACACTACGTTTAAATAAATGTAACATGAATTTCGGTACACGGAGAGAAACGTTTTAAGAAAAATTACTATACTCGCCAGTAGATCGAGGACAGTCTTTTGAAAGCAATTAGGGTAAAAAATTATTATAATTTATATTAATTTTTGTTATATTTTTAGTAATTTTTATTAAAAGTTTAGCAAAAATTATAAAACGTATAGTAAATTTTACCCCAATTGAAAGACTGTCCTCGATTTACTGGCGAGTATAGTAATTTTTCTTAAACATTTTTCTCCGTGTATAAATAACAAAACATTATTTAGGTATTATAATGTCCTTTTAATTAAAGGTAAACACTTTGTAAGGTGTTCAGTTTAACTAACCAAAACTAACCTACTCAAACTACCTTAATCTCCAGCTTTCGCGAGCTTGACACTTGCTTCCGACTCCTAAAAACAGACGTTACAAAATCGCTGACGCACGCATGCGTACCAAAGTACGCGGCGATCTCGGTGTGTAGGTGCGAAACTGAAGCTGGAAGCCTCGCCCGAAGGCATCCTTCTAATTGGAAGACCCTTTTCAAGCGTGGAAGCGTCGTCCGAGCGCCGTATTGTGTAACGGCTAAATGGGTTTAAAAATACACGGCTCTTCCTTTTTCTTGATAAGATTCTAAAGTGTAAACGACTTTTATTCCCTTAAGGAAGTTGAGAGGCGCTGAAAAAGCTGCAGTTTCGTGTAAATTACTTTTAAGGGTACGGCCACTGGGTGTTAAATGAATATTCTTAAAAAAAGACGATACTCCGTATCAGATTGTCCATTAATTAAAACTTTATTTTTATTGATTTTATTAAGGTTTCGCGTAAGTTGAGAATTTATGAAATTTTTAATGCAGATAGGAAACTTGACCTTCTATTCTTTTTTCTGGGGAGAAATAACAAAGCGTCTTTTTATAGCTAATTTTAATTTAAAAGAAAACTCATAAATTCAATTCTAAAATCAGCTGCAACGTAAAACAATAATCTCATAATCAGTTTTACTTAAAAATTCGCACTTTAAAAGCTAAAAAAATATCTTATAAAGAAATGCATTCGAAGGATATAGAAAATCGCGCATTCGACATTCGCAAACTCGAGAAGCGGAAGGAAAAAAGTCCAGTTAACGCTAAAGAGCCAGCACGCGAGAAACGAAGAGTAGAAGAGAAATGGTGGAGCGTTCGCAAAGTTTCTGCAATATCAGGAAAGTTTGGCTCTTATGAGAAAGTGCTTCCCTTCCGCGCTGTCCGCGACGAAGCTCCGCAGAGCTCCGCCGTTAGTCGCGAATAATACGTTTCCCACACACACACACGCACACACGCGCCAGTGAACTTGAGGATCGAAGGACCACTGCGTCGAGACGGCGACCTTGGCAAGTTCGGCCTCGACGCAGTGCGAATCCAAACGAGAGCGAGGAAGTTTTGAAGATTTTTCGCTCCGCTCGGATATCGCGCGTGTGGTTCCGCTCGGGAATTCGAGCGAAGGTCGAAGGGGCGGAGAAAGAGGGATTGACGAGGGTCCGCGATGCGTTTGCTTATTACCCCCGGAGTCAACGACCCCAATTTTGCGACGGTAAGGACGGGGAGACCGTCTGCCTGCTTAGTCATCGCTGTGATTGATCTAGGTTGGGAGGTCGCTATTCAATTCATTGCTGTCTGAAGGATTTTAAATTAAACGTAAGCAAAACTCGAGTTCGATATTGACTTGTTCTTCGTCGAGTGACACAAGGATTACGAGATTTACGGAAGTATGGAAACCTGAGATGTTGCGGGAATCGATATTGGCAATGGAAGATTTTGATAGATAGGGAAAGCAATTTAATTTTATGATTAATGGTATATAGTAGTTAGTTAAATGTAAATATAAATTTAAATACTTAATATTTATATTCATTTATAAAAAATGAGATTATGCAGATTTGTAATTTTAAGACTTACAAACTATTGCACAAGTTAAACAAAACTATTTTTAATCAGAAATATTTCCTTAAACTTCATATATTACAACAGTTTCGAATACTTTGGCAGAAAATTAACTGAATCAATTTTTTTTCAGATATCCAAAAAAGTTTCAAATCAAGACGATGTCGATTCTATTTTGAGGTAACTATGTTATATTTATTCTTGCATTACTAAGTTTTCCAATAAAAACTCAAGCACCTGCTATATTGTTACAACTTATTTTTAAGAAATTCCTAGCCTCTTTTTTAACGAATCTAAAATTTATGTTTGATTATTAGCTTCTTGAATTTTATGTAGTTTATACTTATAAAGTAAAGAAAGCAAAAAGTTACTCTTTGTAATGTACTTCAATGTTGTAATTCATATTTACTGTTTAACATCCTCAATTTGATAAGCACAAATTGAAATGTTAATAGACACTGTTTGTGCGAGCTCATAAGCAATACTGGGACAAGTTTAAACCAGCTTATCTGAAACAAATATTTCCTGTCTGACCATTATGGTTTCAGTTTTTCCTTTAAATCACTGACTTCTTAGCTTTTCTCAAACATTTGAAATAATAACAAATGCTTATGTTACGTAATACTTAGTTATTTTGTTTATTATTTTTGCATTAAACATTAAATTAGTTTTTCATTATAAATTAACCCGCAATTTTAAAGATTGAATTAAAAAAATCAGCTTTAAAATTAAATATTTACAAGGCATAAATAGTATTTTATTAAAAACGTTCAATCGCACGAAATATATTCAAATGTATAGAATGAAATTCGAAAGCAATATTATAGTTTTAAGTAATACCCATACGATACTTCTGTACTATAGAAAGGATCAGAGTGGAGTAAAGCAGGTATAGTGCGTTAAAACCGTAGATCCGAGTGGTTTTTACTTTTCTAAAAAGATATATGATACTCCGCAAGAAAAAGCGGGTCTTTTATGAAGCAAAAGGAAGGTGTCGAGCCTCGGGCTTGAAGATGAGAACATAGTGGATTAGCGCGTTAGTAAGGTTGTAGAACTAATTACCGCCTTATTATGTTCGCGTTTTACGGCTTGGCGAACACTTTTCAAAGTAGATATGTCTTCTTGGCGACGCGAGAATGCACCGCAGCGAGCGATTTATCTAAATTCAAGTTTAATTTGAATAAGACTCTTTTCTTTTTCAGACTTTACTTGATTTGAGTTCAATGATCGAGCAAAGATCAAAGGCTTAATAACTTTTTTATTTTATTACACAATTTGCTTAAGTAATTAATTTTTGTTTTTAATGTCAAATTTATAATAAGATGCAGAACATAGTATTTCGACATTTTTAAGTAATAAATTTTGCAAACAACATTTTATCCGCAAAATTTTAATCGATGAACTGTCATTCGTGGCTTGAAATTTTTGTATTTTTGAAATCGATTCAGTCGTGCAACACCTGTTGCCACAGAGAAACTTAAAAATAAATCTATTACTTTCATATGACGCTTTATGAAAACAACTTTCTAAACTTAAAAACTTTGCATTGAAAGTTTAGCGATAAATTTCCGGAGTCAACGTTATTTGAAATATAAAATTGTTTAACGTCAATAAAATTTTTACGATAAAATATTAATTAAACGAATTCTTTCAAGAAATCGTTGTCCCTTCAATAAAACCGATTATTACTTTCAATTTCGATAATAAATAAAAATGTAATAATTTTTCAAGGTTCTTTCATGTGCGATAAAAACGTTTCAGTTACGAGAATGAAAATATTATATTGTGAAATACGAAATCGATACTACTTCCTGGGAAAATTATTTTTCCACCAAGAACGGAAGAGTCTCTGATTACGAAAACTGTGGAAAATTCTTTTTAAATAAAAAATTGATTTCTGCCATCGCGTAGAAATTCAAAACCCATTGTTAATTGTACCGAAAACAATGCAGCAGATACTGTTTCTTTACTGTTGATTAAACCAATCAAGTCTAGCCCCGAAAATATAGCATACTTTTTTCACTACCACCAACGAACGGGCAGACAAAGAAAACTCAATTAAACGTCGCCCTCGTCTAGTCGAGATGGCACTCCAAAAAATAGAAAATGAAATTTTTTCCGCTTAGCATGATATGGATACTTAAATTGACGGTCATCTTTTTTGTAGAGCTTACGCTATAAAAAGCTTCATATTATAACAAATTCATTATTTTCATGGGACAGAAAGAAGCTATTCATTAAACCGACTTTTCTCTCGGTAATTAATTAATTTTAGCTCGAGTAGCTTCCTACAGATTGTATTCTAAGCTCGTTGCAATTGTTTTTTGTTTGTAACTTTTCAATATGAAACAGCATTTCACTTTGTCAAACTCTGCCAATAAGAGTACTTATACTTACAGTCTTGGTTGAGCAGCTTCGTAAATTCTATAACCTTTGCAATCGTCTTTTTACGTACGAATGGGCGCGCTAATTAATAGAAGACTCGCTCGATTGAGTAAATGATCGTCGGACACCGCGGGATGTTTGTGTACGCTATCATTCAGCGAAATTTACCAGGAATATCTCACTTCGCCGAAGGAAAATGTAGGTCATGGTAAAAAAAAAATGCAAATGCTAATACCACTACGTAGAGGATGAACCGCGTTTCTAAAAGCACAACGTACGCATGAGAGGAACCAAATTTACTCTCGATTCAATGACAATATTATATTTGTAGAAGGCTGAAAAATATGTACGTTTGATCGTGTTTTGAAGAATCCCCTTTTTGCCATTTCAACTGTGCGACCTTAATCTAATTTTAAAGTAAACATTGCAATATATTTAGAGAGATCCAATATTAAAGGGTTTAGTAGATTTATATTTAGTCGACGTTTTAAACGAAAATCTTATACATTCACTATTTACTTTTTTATATCTTTATGTATGAATCCTACGCAATTTTATGATTACAAGTATTTAATTAACAAATAATGAAAATTAATTATGTAATGATTTGATTTCGATTGCAAATATTAGTGATTGAGAATAACTGTATGTCAATATTAAATGAAGAGACCTGATTCAAAGTGAGAAATTATTGTTTACAGTTAATTACACTTTAGAACGTGCTTTTGATTGATTCTCAAACATCTTTTTTTTTAACAGAAGCAACTAAATAGTGTTCTGGTTGCGTGAAAACCAACTGTTTCAAATTGTACTTTTGTGCTTTTAGGTCAAAAGTTCTTTAGAAAAAGCATAAAAAAGTTAGATAAAAATGAAATTTGAATGGATTTAATCTGTTAAGAAAGCAGACTCGTAAAATAAATCTCAACTCAAAACCGTTACGAACGCGATTGCAAGTCGTTAAACTCTATTTTTAAGTCACATGCGATCTATGATAATCTTTCGTTTATAATCAGTTCTAGTTTCACGTACAGACCCTTACACTTCCAGAAAATGCACCCCTTTCGCGGCGTTTCCGTACAAGCACATAATTCGCATCTCGGGTCATTGTTTCTTCGTCCTCGAAATCTCAGTGGAACAGGTTTCTATTCTTTTCTGGATTGCTCGCAATTACGAGCCTCCATTAACCTTTCCTTCGTCTTGAGCTTGCAAACAGGACGCGTGTAGTGTAATCGCCGAGAGACGCTCTTGAAAGCGCAAATTACCTGAATTATTCTCAAGGCGAGATTAATTGCTCGAGAACAAATGAAATATTGCCCTTTCCAATAGGTGAAGAGAACTTATTGGGTCTTGCTTGCTCTCAGTTTCTTAAAGTGCCCACTTGGTTAATTAGACTTAGAATATTTAATATTTCAATCGTTCGTTGTTAGCGAAGTCTCGTCTACTTTACCTTTAGAGTACCGGTATAATGTCTGTAGACGTCATGACTGACCCATTGCTTTTAATGCACATGGCGAGAAATAATTATGAAAATTACAATAGTTGTCACCCCCTTTAGGGGTTCATCTTGATACTCCTGAAGGAAAATACTCATTTTATTTTTTATGACCCATCAAGTAAATGTTATCAATGATGAAAATGTTGAAAATTTTAACATTGTACCATATCGTAGCGGGCCGGCATTAATATTATAGTATCAACATGAAGTGCATACTAATTAATATTATCTTTAATAATATTATACGGCATTATCAATCTTCATTTATCATTGAACTAAATTTATAACTTTATAACAGTAAATCTTACTATCTAATGCGCTCTAGTAGACTAACTACGAGAGTGCACGGGTTCCGGATCACCGATTTTGTTCAAACTTTGAACACGGTTTTCTCATGACAAAATTTGAAGGAAGCCAAAATATTAGGGTCTAACGCTCAACATTTTCGAGACAGGAGGTAAATAAAGTTATTTTTCTCTAAAATATCGTATTTCATTATTTGATGATAAAATACCTCCTATTAAAGCTAGAAATTTCACTAAAAATGCAAACAAAAGTAGAGGAAAAGACCTATAATTTGAGATGGTGT
>UCOL01005785.1:0-10845 GCA_900474335.1 Ormyrus nitidulus | reverse complement strand
CTATTATTAAACTATCTTTGGAAATTATGTAACATAAATAAATATTTTTGTTTGCAGTCTAATTGGATAAATTATAACAAAACTAACAATATAAACTATGCCAATAATTACTACGTTTTTAAATTAAATTTACAAACTCCCTAAAAATTATTAGAGATTTATTTACTCTAATTATTTGACGCTATTCTCCATTCATATTTTAAACAGCTCGTACGTCGTTGCCGAATCTCCCCACAAAAAACAAACTCTTCTATGAATTGCACAGCACCTTTAAATATAACAACAGTCCTCCCCTCTCCTCATCATACGGAAATGATATAGGTACTAAGCGCGGTTCAAAGCGCGAGGGCTGTGGGCGGTATACAATAGTCTTATGATTATTTTTCAAAAATCGAATCTCTATTTGTAAATAAAAAAACACAAAGTAGCTACAATACAAAAATGAGTACATCCGACCCTGAAAATGTTAGCGATTTATTGCAAAAACTTGTGGCCTCAGTATGTGGCGAGCAAAAACCAGGTAGGGTTAATGATTTGTTTTGGAATAAAACTGCACGATAATTTGTTAATTTTTTACCATTTTAATTTTTTGCAGAAGTGATTCAGAGGTATCTACGATTCTCATTAAGTCTTTTGTCTTCAACACAAGGAGTTGATGCTTTGAGAGAAGATGAAATGATGGTAGCTAGTCAAATAAAAAGTAAATTATCTGCCCAGGATGCAGTGCTTTTTGATGAATTACACAATAATTTAAAAGATGGGGTATGTAAATTAACTTTTAAATAATTTTGAATGAAACAACAAGAAACAATACATTTTTTAGGATTTGAGAAATCGGCTTGGAACTTTGATCTTTCTTCTTCATATGAGTCAGTCGAACGATCAAATACGTGAAGATAATTTTCAGTTTCCAGAAATGAGACTAGGTCTAAATATTCCATTTGCTTCAACAAGTGGTAGTCAAATATTATTTAAAAATTGTCTAAATTTAAAAAATTTTTGATTTAACAAGATTATATTATTTTTAGGATATGCACCATCTCAAACATCTTCATCTCATGCACAAGTAGTTCCATTTTTATCACAAGAACAAATGTTAGGTTCTTCATTGCAGCCTAGCAGAATAATTGATGAAGACTGTATATCGGAAGATATTCTTGTTCAAGATCTCATTTATTCCTTTCAAGGTATTGAAGGGAAGGTTCTAAAGTTGGATTCTAATTACGGTTTTCAAATAGATCCAACTATAAGGATAAATCGTTCGCAAAAACAAGCTGTTTTAAGGCTCAGTGAGCTTGGGTATTTGTATAATACTATTCAGAGAGGTTTAGGAAGAATTTCAAGTGGCTGCAATGGCAGAGTAGCAGATAGTTTTGTTGCTGTCCTTCACAAAGAATTATCTGAGTATTATAGATTTATTGCAAATGCACAAGAGGAAGTAAACAGGGTAAAAGATCCATTAGGGTTAGATCGGGTAACATTGTCACATCTTCATTTGTGGGCATATGATCCTCTTGAAACATTGAAATGGCTTGCAAGTATTGTACGCACTTGTGTAAGTCAAAATGGAGGGGCACTTGCCTCAGCAGTGTATGAATTTAGTCATCATGGTGATCCTAGGGTAAAGAAACTTGTAAAAAAGATATTGGAAAGTGTCTCTGAGCCACTTTATAACATGCTTTTGAGATGGATAACAGATGGAGAATTGGATGATCCTTACAAAGAGTTCTTCATTGAATCATGTGCAGAAGTTGCTGGAGAAAGAATGTGGCATGAAAAATATCAAGTAAGAGATTCTATGGTGCCATCATTTATCAGTAGATCTCAAGCAAAAAAGATTCTAGGAACAGGAAAAAGTATAAACTTTTTAAGAGAAGTTTGCAAAGATTTTTCACCTCTGCAAGGTCGAGATTCCGAAACATTTCGAAATCCAGCTGAAAAAATTGGAGGTAATCTATTTTAAATCTTAAAAAAAATATTCTTTTTAATTTTCCCGATTAACTGGTTTGTTCGAATTTCAGTTGAAGCATTTTTTGATATGGATCCAGATGGACCATTACAAACAATGATGGATGCAGCTTACAAAGAAACTTCAACAAGAGTAGTGGATATATTGACAAAACAGTATCATTTAATGGACCATTTACAAGGAATAAAAGGATATCTTTTATTAGGGCAGGGACATTTTGTTCAGCATTTAATGCACCTTTTAGAGTAAGTCGTATTTTGTAAAATATATGAAGAGTTATTCTATAATTTGCATGGATTAATATAAAAAAAATTGTAAATTTAATAATAAAATAACATTTTTTTTATAGGCCGGAACTTGCAAAATCAGCAAATTCTTTATACTCTCATAATATTTCTTCAATTTTGGAAACTGCAATTAGAGCTACAAGTACTAAATTGGACGAATTGGATGTCCAGAAAAGGTTGGATGTTCAATTATTAGCACCCTCAGAAAATGAAACTGGATGGGACGTTTTTGCTCTCGATTATAATGTAGATGGTCCTATTGGAACGGTAAATATTTTTAATTTATAAACTGTCTTATAAATTATTTTATATCATCTGTCCATGCCAACACAGATTTTGGAACCAAGTCGTCAAATATACCAAGCAGTATTTTTCTCTCTTTGGCGGGCAAAACGGATGGAAACAATTCTGTCGGCAATATGGAAACAACAAATAACATCTGCAAAAATGTTTAGAAAAATGCCAGAAATTTTGCCGATTCAAAAGCATATTCATTTAATTACGAGTAGTATGGTGCATCTTGTGCATCAAATGCAGTATTACTTTTTATTCGAAGTAAATACATTACTTTAATTATTATTGTAAAATATAATAGATTTTACGTAATTGTTTATTGTGCTAGGTTATTGAATGTTCTTGGGATGTTTTTGCCAAACAACTTGGGCAAGCATCTTCCCTTGATGATATTATCACTGCACATACTAATTTTATTGAGGCTGTCAGAAGAGGCACACTCCTGGATGAACAATCTCAAGTATATCATTAATAAATTTGACAACGATAACATTCTTAAATTTCATATTGATCAAAATCATTTCATCGTTTTTTCAGGCACTAATGAATCACCTTCGATCTGTGTATGGACCGATACTAGAGCTACAATCTCTTGAGGAAACATTTTTAGCTCGCGCTACCGCAGAATATGAAGCTCGAATGAATGAAGAAAAACTTATCAAAGAAACTGAAAATCAAAAGCAGTGGGGACGCTCAAAAAACCAAGATGCTGAAAATGTGGAAAGAAGAAATGGTTTTCTCAAATATTTAAACACCCTATCAATGAAACTTAAATTATTATCGAGAACATATCAGGTAAAGGTTCAATATTTTTAATTTTTTGTTTTTTAATTTAAAACTATTAAAACCTCATTCTACACTTTACAGGATCGGGTAAAAAAATTCCTATTGATGTTAGCTTCCGCGGAAGATGTTTCTTTGCAATTATTAAGCGTTAGATTAGATTTTAATGAATATTACATCAGTAAAGACAGCCGAATAGTTGCGCCTCTCACCTACCAGCATCGTCGGCAAAGCGACCAATCTTTTCTCACTGATAAGTGACAAACGCCATTAGAAATTCAAAGTGATATTTGTGAATTGCAATTACCTAAACCAACGTTAAAACTTAACGTTCAGAATCGTGCCATTACTAAAGAAAAAAGATCTAATTTAAAAAATACAGAACTTGCTAAGCAAGTTTTTAGAAATTTTCTCGAGAATGAAATTCTCACAAGTACTAAAAAGAGCTTTCAAACTTTTGATTCAGAAGCAGAAAGTCCACAAACCCCAGTATCTGATCTTGGTGATCTGGATTTTCCACTGTATTTACCTGGAATAAAAATATTGCCTTTGAAAGAGGAGGATCTAAAACCAGCATTGGAAAAAAGAACAAAATTAGATTTTGCAAAAAACAAAAGCGAGTTAATGGAAGCAGATTCAACGACGGAGTTGAATATTCTTGAAAACCACTTTGCTCCAGAAACTACAAATATTTTGCAAAATAACAAAAAAAGACTTTCTAAATTTAATAATCGTTCACCCTTGTTATCACCTACATCTGTTTCTGATAATGGACATCAAATAGAGCTTTTATCTCCGAGTAGTTCTTTTTCCAGTATTAGAACCGTATTAAGTATAGACCCGTGTGACGTAGAAACTGAGCATTTTTTACCGTCCAAAAAAGCCAAGAGGAAAAGAATAATTTTTTGCTGTGTAGGATAAGATTGATTATTCAGTGAACAAAGAAATGCTTTCATGCCTTGCATATTTGTCACCCTAAGCTGTGATTATTTAGTTACTAAATTACAACAAACAATCAATTTAAATTAAATTACATTAAGAACTAGAGATCTTATCTAAAATTATCAATGCACATAATTATACAAATAATCGTAATATTTTTGTATTATAATCCAACCGACCTAATTTCTTTATCCCTCTCACATTAGGACACAAAACTAAAGGTTTAAAAGCTATTAATTCAACTTACCATTGATGAATGTAAAAAATAAAATATAAACAGATTTCAAAGAATTTGCATTTTTTACTTATCTTTTTAAGCCACTGTTTTGATATATTTATACAGTAAAAAAGGTATTTTTAGATAATAAAAAATTAAAAGTGCTAAAATTCAGTTTTTTCAGTTACATAAATTAATTTTTTGATGAGTTTTTTTATCATTAATGTAATGATATATATTAGTTCTTTGCTCAAGAGTTCATAAACTTTCTGGAATTTTATTATTCTTCATCAGCTTCTAGGTTTATATGATTACCAAATTTAGCATACAACTGTGCTTTTAAGTCACTCATCATATCTTTTAATGCGTCACATTTTTTTTCTAATATAATAATCTCTTTTTCTTTTTTTTCCTTAGCTTCTTCCAAACAGATCTACAATGAAGTAATAAACATAATATTTATTAATAAATTTTTGTGAATAATTCTAATTTTCTATATTTGTATATTAACATTATTAAAGATTACCAAAGTTTTTGACAAATCTTGATTCACAAAAGTTTCTCCTATATGATATGGAATCTCTGCATCATCATCAAATAGTTCCAGTTCACTACATGCATCTTTCAAATTTTGTAACTCATTCTAAAAAGATCAACAATTTAAGTCAATAACTTAAAAATAGACTTAATTAAAAATCTGTACAATTCTACTACTTCCAAGCCTTACATGGTAATACTAAAGCAACACAAAATTTAATGTTTCTATCTATTTTTAAAAGTTAAAAAACGTAGTTTACCTGTTTTAGTTTTAATTCTTCCTTAAAATCGTCCATTTTAGCATTTTGTCTTGCAAACTTGTTAATTTTTTGTTGATCTTCAAAAGAAATATGAACGTCTGAATCCTAAAAATAAACAATGCAATTTCTAACCTCACTAATAATTTATTTTTACTTTTAACTTACGGGTTGAAATCCGCTTTGTGCATCTTTTCCAGCCATTTTTTATAGTAAATAATTAGATAACAAATATAAATAAGGAGAACAATTTCAATCTTTTTTTGATATATCTTTCTATCCTAACCGAACACGCGATGAGGTATAAATATCTATATATCAATGATCATTTAGTTGTACCGATCAAGCGCCTCACACACTGTATACCTATCAGGGAACGATAAAGTAAATCCCTGTTCAAAAACATTTAATATGTATAATACCTATGATCGTATATACACATAACGCACATTACATTTTATATATATTATATGTATAGATGTATAAATGCCATCACGCACTGTCATTCAAAAATCGTATTCTGAGCAAATTATAGTTTTACCATTTTAAAATTTTCTATGCAAGTTCTTGAGCTCAAGAATTTCAATAAAATTTAGAAATATAACTATGAGTTTAAGTAAATTATTTAAAAAATGTATTATTTTTCATTACTTTTTACTGTAGATTGACGAATTGTATGCACTCCTTATCAAAATCAGAGTGCAATGAAAATTTTATTATACTACCATAGTAGTTTCCATCCAAAGATTTAAAACTTGAATTATAATTATATTACTTTTTAATTTTCTCGAATGTCTAATAAATATATGTACACGTTATTAATTTTTGTTACAAAAAAATTATATGTTGTATTAATTTGAAAAAGTAACAATAATGTATCTAACAATAAAAAAAATGTAAAAAGTGCTGATAAAAGACTGCTCTCTGAAAATGAAAGAGTAAAAGGGTAAAACGCCTAAAATTGAGCGCACAAAAGACGTCCTTGAGTGCATTTATTATCGAAGACTTTCATTAGTGCAAGGTATTTTGCCCGAAAGCATATAAGTAGACTACATTCGAAAAGTCAAAGTTCTTATTTTGCGACAGCCTCCAGCCTAGCTAAAATAATTAATTTGCTTTGCACTGGAAATTTTCCAGGAGTAGGCTGATCCACCGCTTAATTATTCTGCAGTTAGATTCCTAAGTGAGAAGTTAGTGTAAAGGACGGCAAGGAAAACAAGACAAGAAGAGTGCAGAAGCTGCAAGCTGGTCGCGCGTCTTTACCAGCGCAGGCAGGCACGCAGCAGGTCTAGTCGCGAGTCCGCGAGTGTGCGCAAGTCGTTCATCTCTCTCTGTCTCTCGGCGCCATATTAGAGAGAAATCGGGCTGATCGGGCAGTGAGCGGAGGCGCGGAGAGTACAAGAGGAGAGCAAGTGCGAGTGTGCGTACGGCGTTGTAGCATGTGCGGTTGCGTCGTCGTCGTCGACACGACGTGCGAGCAGCGTGAACCGATTGAGCGAGGCCTCGTCGCCGCCGCCGCCGCATCGTAAGCCGCAGACGGACGGCTCCGCGTGTGAGTGCCCTTCCGCAGCTGCAGCCTTTGCTCGGCAGAATCAGCCCCAGTCGTTGTCGTGCTCACGTCAGCCAGGGAGAATGAGCAGCGAGGGAGAGAGCTCGGAGAGCAGGCTACCCACTCCTCCTCCTGCGACTCCGGAAGCCAAAGAAGCAGCAGGATCGACTGCTGACATGGGCGACGTCCTCACCAAGGAGCACAAGGACGAGGCAGTCGAGGAGGCCAGTGACCATGCCGGCTCCGAGACGCCGCCACCTGCTTGGGAGCTGTCGCCACCCCCTGAGACCTGCCCAGCTCCACTGCCCAAAGAGGTCATGTTCGGATCACTTGTCAATCTGCTTACTTGAAGTCAACTACTAAATGGCCTTTTTTACTTTTAGGATGTAGAGAGAAAAGAGGACCGATTATCGGGAGAGGTGGTGCTGAACGGTGAAGATGCTGTTAAAAGTGGGCAGGATAATGAAACTTTAGATAACCAACAGTTGTCTCTCACTGCCAGCACCACCACTGAAGATTTGTGCAACTGTGAAGACTGTAAGTGGAAGCAAAGGGATTTATCGACAGAAGACTTGCAAGAAATGATGAGGCTAAGGCGCCTGGGAATGGACCTAAGGCAGTATATACGTTATACTTTCAACTGGTTTATGGAAACTTCTGGATTTTCTACTAATCCATGCTCACCACCACTGCCTCATCAACCGCAAGATCTTGATTCCATAGAGAACTTTGTTGAACTTCGAGAGTCTGTAGTTTTGTAAGTACTGAATTTTGATAAAAATTTACAATTTTGCACTAATTTATTCAATATTTAAATTTTGCAAATTCAACTTTTTACAGATTATGTGAAAGGGTACCTTATCACTTATTCATGTGGTTGGTAGGTCAGGCACAAGAACTTGTGATAGGTGTAAAAGTTCAATTGTTAACTCTTCTGTATGACCGTACAATTGATAATCTAGCAGAAGTTTTTTTAACAAGTAAGGATATTAATCAATCTTATTAAATTATGCTTTATCTATTAAATTTGAAGTAACAGACATTATTATTTTCAACAGAACTTTTAGATGGATACGAAGCATTATTAGCAACAGCTGTATATATTTCTGACTTATTAGAACCTCTGCAAAAAGAACTTTTTAGCAAAGTTAATTTGACGTGGGGTTATATTAATAAAAGTCTGTATCAAAATTACGTTTACAGTGATCCTTTGATACAAAATAACTTGCCTCCATTTATTGGACAGGTAATTTTGACCCGCATAAATAAAATTAAAACTTCTTTTTACAGCATTTCTCAACTATGATTGTTTAAATATTTTAGTTAAGGAAACATGTGCCACTAAAGGGCTCAGAGTATTATTACCTTGTTCATCGTTACCTCGCATTTGATGATGAAATTACAAAAATTGGATCTCTGAGTCCAGAAATTGAGCGACTTATTGATAAGTATAAGTAACTATTCCTAAAGTACGCTATTTTATATTTGTATTTTTTTTCTTTACTTGTAATAAAATCTTTTATTTCAGTGCTGAGCAAGTTACTGGTTCAGTGATGAAGAAAGTCAGAGAAGATTTTGAATGGATAAAAAACAGTCTGGGTTTTAGTCCACCAACTTCTGGTGCTGATATTAATAGTAAAGAAGAATTAGTAAAAGAGGTAGATGAAAGGTAAGATAAAAAGTATTTTGGATTTTAATTTATAAATATTAATAAATTTATTTTTTACAGTAGTAATGATGTACAAACTGAAGAGATTTCAAATCATAATTCTGACCCTCAATCGTGTACCCTTCCTAATGCTGTTGAAATACAAAGTATGTTTAATGATTGGAAAAAATCTCCTCAACAAAGGTTATCAGAATTAGTGGAAGCTTTAACTTCATCATCCACATTGGAGGAAGACAAAACAACCAGAACTTCAAAAGAGAAGAAAACTTATCCTTCTTGTACGGAGAAGACAGTGAAGGAGGATTTTAATAAGTCTGTTTCCTGTGAAAAGCAATCTTGCGTATGTCATTCTTTTGAACCAATTCCTAACTCAATTACAATTGTAAGTTTCTTAAATATTTTTTTACATTCTTATGAATGAATTTTAAATATTTCATCTGATTGCAGTTCAATCAAGAGAAATCTCAGAACTCGCAAAATAATGTAGTTGAAAATTGCGTTGATACCGAGAACGTTAAAGGTAATTAAAATATTATTCACACATTTTGCATAAAATAATGTCAATAAATAAATAATTTTAACATTTTTTTATTCCAGATCCCATGGTAGCAGTAAACAATGAATCTAATGATTGTTCTGCACTTTCGCGGTTTTCTTTAACAAAAGAAAGCGTTGAAAGCATTAAAGAGCCATTAAAAAAAGTATCTAAAACTGCAATGGCCCAAACTGCTCAAACGCAAACTAGGCATTCAACTACTCAAACACCCAGTGCAACTCATAACCAAGGGCATGTACATCATCATCATCATCAAGGTAGATGTAAGTATTTTTTTAAAAAATCGTCGTTTCTCAATTTCTTCTATACCATATTTTCTTTCATCATAACATTCCTATCATGTAACTGTTTGCAACAAGTAAATATTATTTTAAATTCAGCTTTGTAAATTAAATCGAATACAATAAAATCTAATGTAAAGCGTATATTTTTAGAACGTTAAAAATAAGCTTGGAAAGATGTTTTATGTCTAATGGAAGACATGTTTCGCGTGTCGCATTTTTTGTCAATGTTGCACAGGTTCTTCTCATTCTCATTTGCACGGAAGTTTATCAAATGCTGTAATTAAGTCCTCTGGTCCTCATCGAACGAATGTAGGTCATAACAATCATCCATCAGCAGCAGTAGCTTGTCATAAACAGCAGCACATAGTCAAACATATTAAAAGATTATCGACAAATGATTGTAAATACTTTTAATCAATTTTTTAGATTTTTTTTATCACTTTTCCCAAATAGTACAAAATGTCAAAGACGTTAAGTATGAGGACTTCATTGTAATTTAAATGATTTTTCATTAAGTCTTTACTGATCCTTGTGCTATGTGGGTTTTTTTTTTACTTTTTTATATACTGCTTCAATATATGTCATTTCATCAATACTTTAATTTTTTAGTTTTCAAGTCTAAAATAAAAATATAGAAAAGAATAATTTATAACGAAATAAAATTGCTTTTCTCGATAAAGTAGCACGAAAATACAATACGATATATAGGAAACATCAAAATCATTTATTTTGTAAACAAAGACTCAAAGATTATCTATTAGACATTCAGTTATACATATTAGTTAATAAAGAGGAGCCGCGACATTCGATCGTAAAATCGAATAACCGAATCGCCTATTACACGTTCGTGTATCTTGTTTTATTAAATGATCATGACGTATTGATTAATTTTCTCTTTTGAATAAGTAATATTTAATACATTGAATAATTAATATTTTTTTATTTTTGACAAGAAAACTAATAAAAATAGAAGATTTAAAAATGCCACATAAACGTTACCATAAATATTCAAAAATGTTGCTTAAGATGGGATACTAAATAAATAGTACATTGTGCAACAAGGGAAGAAAATAAGCTATTATATCTAGCGAGGGTGAGGTGTTCTGCACGGAGTCGAAGTCGAAGGTGCCCGAGACAGAGGATGTGTTCTGAAACAGCAGCAGCAGGCAGATTGGTAGTATTGGTCTTACGGCCAAACTTCCTGCTGCTGCCGTTTCGGAACATACGCATAGACGAGTGCTGAAAACCTCACCCGAGTCTGAAATATAGCTTTTCTTCCCGTTTTACACACCGTGTTTTTTTCAACGAAGGTATGAAAAGCCCTCTTTTGGAGTTAGAAAGTTGAATAGATGATCGTGCATTTCAAATTGCGCACAGAAATCGTAAAAACAGAGAGAAAAACAATTTTTTTTTAAAATTTTTTCAATAAAAAAAGTTCCCTGCTTGGACAAACAATTTTGTCAAACGTTTGAAATGCTCGATTTTCTACGCTACTTTCTAG
>UCOL01005784.1:0-10846 GCA_900474335.1 Ormyrus nitidulus | reverse complement strand
TAATCTATAATTTCTTAACCTTATACCTCGTCGTTCCATATATCACAATATTAGTATAATATAATAATAATACACATATAATGAATAATTTTTCATAATAATAATTTCAAATTATTTCTTAAATATATTGATAATTCAACTAAATAAAATATGGACTAAATAAATCAATATTGACAATAAAAGAAGAGTGCAGCATAATTAAAAATTTAGCTTAACATGCAAGCATTTACAAAAGGCAATAATCCCTGGTCGAATTTAATGGAATGTAAATCACGAAAGAACGAAGTGGTGCAATTAGTTATTTTCTCATAGGAACAAATAAATCGATTCATTGTTTGAAGAAAAAAAAGTGTCTCATAAATAATAGAATCGAAAAAAATAAGCCATTGAATGAAAGTAACGCAATCTCATTGTTTGTAACCCCATAAATTTCTGCAAATTGTATTTGCAATATATATCAGCTGGCCTGATAAATAAGAGAAAAAGAAATGCTCATCCACGCGCAGGCGCTTCTGCACAGCAGCTCACGCGATCGACTCGGAGCACACGGGGCGAGAGAAAACAACAAACAAGCTTGAGCCGGGGAAAAAGTAAAGCGCCGGGCAAAGAAAAAAGCAGGAATAATACATTTACCTCCTCTCCCTACTTACAATATCCACATGCAGCAGAAGCAGCAGAAAACGGAGCGGCGGACAGAGCTGGGAGAAAAAGAAAAAGCCCCGGAGGAAATTCGGCTAAAAAGGCTAATTTCGTCGACTAGACTTTCCCTCTTTCCCCCGCAAAATCCGAAATTCATCGTAGAAAAGAGAGCCCGGGAATCCATTGGCTACACCTTCGTATACGTGTGACGAGCCGTGGCAATCCTCCCGCCCATACCGCACACTTTCTCCGCGCGCAGCTTTGTACGCGGGGCATCCATTAACTAAGCCCGTAATCCCTTCAGTTAAGTTAGCACATGGTGCGGCTCGGGTCCGGCGATATATTCGCAAGCCGGGGGAGAGAACGAGAGAGAAAGAGCTTATGTATATGGAATAAAGAGCGAGTGGCACTAAAGAGGGAAGATGTTTGGCCGGCATTTCAGCGCCATTTAGAGGAACGGATGATGCTTTTGGCGCTGGAGCCGCGAGTGGAAGATGAGGCGCAAGTGCTAAGGGTAATCATTGCTTTGCTGGCGGTAAATGACTTCCTTACCTTTTGGGTTTAGGTTTAAGACAACCGTAATATTACTATACTTTTCACTGTAAGAGAAAAGTTCTTTAAGATCATGCAACATTTCCTCATTAATGTTCCTAAATTCTTGTGCTCTTTAATTGCACAACGCAAAAAAAGTAAAAGACAGCAAAAGCACCACAATACATAACCTCTCTGTAAGAGCGAAGAAGAGCGAGCGATCTTTCGTAAATAGCCAAGCTTTCAGGTCGAGCACCTTCAGCTAACGAGGGGAGGGAGGAAGAACACAGAGAAGCTGTGGAAGTAACTCGGGCATCATGACCAATGGTTGCGTCCACCTTTGAATAATGAAGAGGCGCGATCTCCTTGGCACTTGCGAAGGAGATGTCGCAGAGGTGGGCTTAAATAAATAAAGGCATACAGCGGCGAATCTCTCCCGCGATCTTGCTGCGCGGCGCTGCGATAAAAATCTGCGGCTCGTTTTTTCGTCCCTTTCGGCCGCTGCTCTCGATGAGCCGAGTTTTGGCCGCTTTTTTCGCAGCCGCTGCCTCTGTCTTGCTGCTTTTTTTGTCGCCGCCACTTGGCTGCCCGAGCGAGATGTAGGTGGCAGCCGGGTTGCTTTTTAGCTGCTTTCTTTTTGCATGTACTTCTACGGGAGCTGGCTTGACAAACTGTGGAAAAAAAGCGGGATTGGGCTGTTTAGCAGCTGTAGTCAAAACAGTTTTACTTAAGAGAAGAGGCAGCGCGACAAATTAATGTTAATTTTCATTTTCGTTGTCAGAAAGAAAGCAGTTTATTTGAAAATCGGTTCATTTACCTTTTAATAGCTTGAGATATTTTCCGAGATTTGTTATACAATTCGAAACAAGTCAAAAAGGTAATATGTTTATAATTCATAAACAGCAAGGTGTATCTTTTGTCAGGAATAAAGAGTTTGATATTATTACTGTTGAATGTTATAATAGTCTAAGAGATCTTTTCCCTCATATTGATGCATTTGTTTAAAATAAGCAAAGGCAATCCATGGATTGTCTTTGCAATATTAGATGAAGGCGCGAATTATTCAAACAGTCAAATCCAAGCGACGTAGACTGATTTAGCAAGTGATCGAAGGCCGCGCCGAGTCTGATTAAGACGTCGAAGCCACCGCAGCCACATTCTCCCCCTCGACCCTCCGCGCATCACTCAAAGCTCGCTTCTCATCTCGGGTATATATATCGGGCCGATCGTATTAATGCTCGCGGCCTAACCAAGTTACACCGGGAAATTACTGCGCCGCTCGCAGCGGCAGTCTGTCGTCGTCGTCGTTCCCGAGGATTGCTATGATTTCCGCGTGTATGCGCAGGCCCGCAGGCTTTTGCCGCACGGTTAAATATTTGTTTCGCGAGCGCGTCCGCGAATTCTCAGCGAATTCTATCCTGCGAGCGAGAACCGGGGTTTGTTTGTCCTGATACGCATCGAATATGGGTAAATAATTGCGAACGAACGGTCAATTGAGTTTCGGATACCTCATTTGCGACTGTCTCTTTTTGGGGAGGTCTTTTTAGTTGCTGCGCTATCGTCCTCCGTTCGTTCCTTACTTTCAATCTTCGTCGAATGCAATTTGTTTCAACTTCCATTTTGGTTAATGAAAATTTCTGGGGTTTATTAACTTGAACGGTAAATACTAACGGACTTTTTTAAAGGAACCTTAAAGTATCTAATATACGTAATAAAGTGCAGTATTAATATAAATTAGATCGAGGAAGATATTTAATCTTGCAGTTGACTCCGTGCTACGTAGAAATATTTTAACTACAATTTACGACTTTAGGACTCTGAACAAATAAAGTAAAAAATAATTTTTCAAAAAAATACCATTGTATTCGTTAAAAAAAAAATGTGAAAAAACGGAGGCGGCAGGCCGGCAGCAGTTCCTTCGGGACGGGCCTCGGGAGCAACTGGCGCAGGCAGGCGGGCACACGAGGTCGCTCGCCGGGCTCCTGAAAGGGTGGTAGTAGGGGGCAGGCGCGAGAAAGTACGGTGGGGCTGGGGGGGCGCGCGCGGCTGGCGGCTGGCGGCTGGCGGCTCGCGGCTCGCGTGTGCCTCACTGCGCAGCCAGTGCTCGCACGGGTCGAGTCGCGCGCTGTCGTGTCCGCTCTGCTGCCGAGCGCGCGAGCTTCAAAGCCTCGTGCTTATGTCCGCGAAGTTTCAGTGATCCGAGTGCAAGTCCAGACGATGACGTTCGAGTTCCACTGACGGACGAAGCCCGACCGCTGCTCTCTGGCGCACACGCGCACACTCTCTCCCTCTCTCTTTCTCTCTGCAACAGCTCTGGTGAGTCGTTATTTATGCAGCGGACAGTGCATTCATAAGAACCTCTCCACCTGGCCCGCTTAGCCGGATCTGTGTACCGCTCGTTTCGTTCAGGGGCTGCTCTGCGCAATTTCGAGAAAACCCGAGGTCATTTATTCAGCGAGCCTTTGGATCAAGGGATGTGTTGCACGACGCGCGGGAAACCCCAAGCGACGCCGCATCCTTCTCAGCCGAACTTTTCTCCTACCCTGCTACTTTCTAGTTCTACGCATAGAAAGAAATGCAAATGAGCTTGTTTCGAGGGGATCGTTAGCAGAATGGCTAAATTAAAAATAAGAGTTGGAAAATTAAAGGGAGAAATGAGAGTCGGGCAATAACGCTTCAACGATTTTCTGCAATTACAGCGGACTTTATTCGGGATTCTGCCTTCTCGTGCCGTTGCTTGCAAACGATTTATAATTTCGTTAAAGCGGAGCGAAGAAATGTAAAAAATGAAAGCAGCTTGTAAAGCTGTGGAATAATAAGATTGCGAGTAAGTCCTTTTGAATTGCAACCCTTAAAAATTAAATAGAATGAAATATCTTTCTTATTACTTTTTAAAATGCTTATAAATATTTTATGCTTTTTTACTTAAAGTTACAAATCATTTTTTAAATAATTATTTAATTTAAAATCGAGTGTCCACCGTAATTTCTTGAAACACTTTTGAAAGATTTCTGAAACTTTATTTAAATTGAAGCATGCAATTAATTTACATCCTTACATTTAAAAATAAAATATTACTCTGAAATCTTACTACAGATAACTCTACCGCCTTCCTACTGGTAAAGTTCCCTTCTAATTAAATTAAAATTTTGATTAAAGTGAGTAGAGGCTCTTGCAAAAGATCTAGCAAGTAAAATTTTGAAAGGACTAAATATTTTACTCTAATACATAAAAATAATGAGTTGATATGATGAATAACTTAAAATTGAAACATTGTTTTATTAATAATAATCTTTTCACTTTAGGTAAATTTAGCTTAACATAAAATGAACTTTTGCTGTAAAAACTGCATCTAGACAGAAACCGATTAAGTTATGGCTAGTAATTCTCAAAGCATAAACCATTTATCCAGTAAGATAAAGTCTAGAATGTAAGGGAAAGACTATAAAGCCAATCTTTATGAAACCTGTGTACGAAAGTACGTGATACCCATGCATTATAGTTTCAGGAAAATACGATAAACTATTAGTATCAAAGTGATTTGCTAAAAAATCAATTAAGCAAGATAATATTTATAGTATTCTAATTGTATAGCATCCACCGAGAGTACTCTAATAGAATCATAAAATAAAACTTAATGACCAACGACAGCTTATCAAGGCATTTTTAAAATAAGTCAAAACTCTATGGGTGAGGCAAATGGAATGCGGCAAAACATTTTTTTCTCGTTACGGCGAGTAAAAAGGGTAGAAAAAGTTCGACAGGTGACCCAGCTTATCGCAGCTGCGTAGATAACTTTGCAATTAGGCTGAAAGCACTTTTCGTTGATTGGTGCTGATTTAAAAGTTCAGCAACCGAAGGCAGCGTTACGTTATTAATCACAATGTTCTCTGGTAAATAACGAGCATGCTGTCTAAAGTATAATTATTCTGTACTCGAAGTTTATTTTATGGAGATATAAGTTTCTATAACCAGTTAAATAGAAATCGACTAATAAATATATCAATGCATTTTTTTTTCCATTTTTGCATTTCGATCGATATTGAATGTTTATCATTATCATTTACTAATTATGCAGTAGCCTTCCGGTATTTCAAACAGTACTCTGTAAGATCTAACAACAGAATAAATGTTGGAAGATCTACTTTTCAATGTCTTCAATTAAACTTTTTCGAAATTTTCGAAGAACTCAAAATTTCAAATAAAATACAATAAGTCGTTTAATAATTATAATGACGCAAAATTTTGAATAAATAAATGAATTTCAATTTCAAATTCCTGTATTGTAGATATTTACTGTCATCTTCGATTCTAATAATATAACTTTCTCCTACCACAGGACAGTAATAACAAAAACATTAGAGTCGATTTAAATTCAAGTAAAAAGTTGCTGTTGTCAAGTGAAATTTAATCTTCTGCATTCGTTTTTTTTTAAAAACACTAGACGGAAAATCCTCAACTGATGATTCGAAAAAGAAAATAAAGCCCGACACATGTCCGATCCCTATAACAAACAAAAAAAATTAAATTGTTCTTTCCTTTTCTGCTACTTTCCTTTGAACCGTATCTTGGAGAAGTTCAATAATGCTCCTCTCTTCTCTTTCCATTTTCACACTTCCTCTTTATTTTTCTGTGTTTTCGAACTTTTATCTCTATTTCGCTTTCAATTTTTCTTTCCATTCAAACAGGTTATGAAAGAATCCGCGTCTACAGTTTGATTTTTTTATCTGTTTTTAAAATAGGTTCTAAAAATATTTTATCTCATTACCCTTAACTGGCGGTGCAAATCCTCCTCTCTTAAAAAAGTGATGGCCGGAGTAGTGAAGCATTTTAAAACCCAATGTGATTCGTTGTTGAATTAAAACGGTAAAATTAAAGAAAATCGAGTTTTTATACGTTTAATAGAAAAAATATTTTGAACGTATATAATGAAGAAATCCTAATATGCCCAACAAAGAGATAGAGCGCGCCTGAATTTAGCTAGTATAATAAACAAAGAATTTAAAAGAATAAATACAAAATAAATGCCAATAATGTTATTTCAAACAATAAATCAATATGCACGTTTCTTTAGACTATTGAGTCAAAATTTCACATCACCAAGACATTGACGAAGACGAAGATTACATATCCACGTAGCTCAACTAATAAAATGCAAGTTCATCGAAATGTCCTACTCACAGATCAATGCTTCACTCAAAGATGATAAATTTGTCAAAGACGAAGTCAAACAACATCCGAACATTTTCATATTCTCTCAAATCCCCATGAAACTTTGCACATCTTTCTCGTCCAGCTGCCTATCCAGATCAGCTCCGCTCTCCAGAATCGCGCCACTGCCTGCTTGCATTTGCAGCGGGTAGCTTGCTTCGTGCACCGCCTTCAAAGGTACCCAGTAGAATTCGCACTCGCTCGTCTGTTCGTTTGTTCTCTGACTGGCCGGTTCGTTAGTTCCTTTATTTCCCCCCATATAAATGCGTATACTGAGAGAGGCGCCAGTCGACATGATCCGAAGCTGGCGGCTCAATCGTATCTCATCCGCGAGTATGCACGAGCGATAACGCATCGTAGAGAGTCGAAGACCCGAGTGAGAAGCTTCTTAATTAATTGCCAGAGAAATATAAGCCCGCGCACGTCGGCACGGTATACCTAATCAGGGAGAAACTCGGTCGGACGCTGACGAGCGGGGAGCTTCGCTTGTGTATGTGTTTGCGCCTATCGCGTAACAAGATGGAAATGTAATTTGCCGGGATAGAGTTAGTCCCATCGCGAGAGAGCGAGCTAGCGTTTCTAGCCTTGAACCTCTGCGTCGGCAATCTGGCCGCCCTTAGTCTGCGTAAGCGAATAAAAGGACTCGGAATTAAATAGTTAGGCCGGATGAGTATCGAGAGTAGGCGCTAAACTCTTTGAAGCGAGCCTCACGCTCGTATACACCGACTCGTTTGTTTATCCGATTTGTGGAGCAGAAGCGGCGCAAATACGCTGTCGGAAAGAGTCGCCCGCGCCGCCCATTTTCAGATCCGGGTTGGATAGTTCGAGGCCGGGATTTTGAAAGGTCTGATGTTGCCCGAACTGTTTTGAATTTTAGTAATTGCCGAAACTTGCGCTGCGATCGCGTTAGCTTGCTTTCAAAATAGTTTGCGCTAATCGCTTAATACTTATGCAGCTCGGCCTGCAGAATAATTGTTACGTATTAGTAGTACTTTGGAAAAAGAGCTGCTCGTGTTTAATCAATTGTTTAATAAATACCCATTCAGATTGATCGCGGACTGTAACGTTAGCTCCAACGGTAATCTTTCAATAACATTATACACTTAATACTGTAATTAAGTTCTTGCTTGTAAAAATGTCTGTCTGAATATAATTAACGTTAAAATGAGAGTGATCAACGTGAAACATTACGACTATCCCAATGGAGTTTGGCCGATACTGAAATTCAGATTTCCGGAGAAAAGCACGGAAAGGACATAATCCGGCCGTGCCTTTTGGATATTTTAGCTAAAATATATTCCAATAGGAAGCCCCGCACGCTCTCGAAAGGGAGTTGCAGGTGGTGCGGAAGAAAGGAGAGGGAGGGCAGAAAAGGTACTCGAGGTCTCTCCGGGATTCGCCGAGTCGTTTCCCGATGCTCGCCTCTTCGACTCTCCGGCCGCGACGGCCACGCTCATCCCTTTAGCAAGTACGCAGGTACAATGACCTTTTTCACGAGGGGCACCCAGCAATACGACTTACATGCACTCTGCCGAGTTAAGAGCCGCGCGCGAGTCAAGATCTGCGTACGTGCGTGCAATGATGCTGTTACTGACTTTACGGACCTTTCGCCGGAGAATGAATTTTAATTTTAAATTTTAATGCCTTCCTATGTGCGTGTTCTCGCGGGGGCCGAGCTGCGAGATTATGACGGCTCGTCGGTTGCAGTCGTGATACCAGCCGACTATTTTAAAAGGCCGAGAGTTGTGATGAGCTGGGTCTTTTAAGACAAGCTATTTTAATGGCTATTGGTTGATTAAACTTTCATGTATGGATCACTGCGGAATTTCAGCTCTACTCTTGTCTCGCTCATAATTATAAATTTAATTGAAAAAGCATTAATATTAAACTGTTAATATTTAACCATGGAAATTCAAAATTTATTTTACCATCCGTAATTTGCTTTAAAACTGAATGATTTCTGTTGAAAGTACATAAGAAATTCCCGAGCGTATCTTCCTTTGTTCTCTGCTAAAATGGGATGAGTTTCGTAATACAAAATGGAATACAGAATCTATGTAAATTATACCGAGAAATTTTAAGTCAACTCTTGAGAGCATGAATTGAACTATATATATACAACTATTTTATTAACTTTTATTTAAATTCTACCATGCACTTCGAATAGAACTAGAACATAGTTCAAATAGATTTAAAGTTATTCTGTTGTTTATCTAATAATTTTTGGCTTACAAGTCGGTTGAAAATTGAAATCTAAATAGTTTAAAAGCCAATTTTAAAACTACTGTAATATATAATTAATTTAGTAATATCTTTAGACATCTATTAAATATTACAAAAGTCTGAACTTTTAGTTTTACAGAGTACAAAGCTTTTTACAAAGCTTACTAAGAGCAAATGTTACAATGTTAACTTTATTGTAAAACCTATTCGAACATGTATGAACAAATTGCTTTCAAAATATATCGGGTCTACCGTAGTTTTTCACATATATTTCTTTTACCAGTAATTTATGAACATTTTCAAATGTCTCTTTTAAGAAAAATTTTATTCTCAGTCTGCAATGAAAAATTATTAAAAGCACATGAACATTAATGAATTAGTTACATGATATGTTTGCTTTGTCGATACCATCTTATATTGAAAACTTTTCCATCAAGATTTTTTCTAAGTACACACTTTTCAAACAGAAGCTTCCGAGGCTTTTAAAATTCCTGACGATCTCCGATACCGCAAATAGTAAACTATGACGCACGATCTATTTACCCCAGCCCCCAGCAATGGTGCTTGTTGATTAAAAAAAACTTTAAGAAAAGCTTTTTCCTGGCTAAAACAAGTACGTTTTTTTAAAAAATGCACGTTTTAGAAAGAAATGTGCAAATCTCGGAAAACCCAGAGCGAAGAATCCCTTACTGTCCGAAAGATAAAATTCAACCACCAAACGTTACAGTACAATAAACTTAAAATCATTGCACACCTGACAGATAAAAATAACATCGAATACGTAGCAATCCATTGATGTTCTTTTTTTTTTATTTTATGCATACAATAAAGCGCTATTTCGATTTATTGTCGCTCCATCGACAAACAGAAGCAATGAAATAAAAAATAAACGTATGTACATAAAACGGCGCAGTATCGAAAACACTATGTTCGTCGAACAAACAAACTGTTCTAATACAAAAGTACATTCGAGTTTTAATGATACTTTTCAGTTAAAAAACGCAATCAACAGCAAAGTCAAATAAACTGAAAAACGTGCAATTTTTTTACAGATTCAACAGTCATAGCTATATATATATATATATATAATAAACAAGAGTACCATTTAAAAAAAGCAGTCAGTTTACTTCTAACAAAAATTTAAAAACAAACAAAAATTATAGCTGCAAATTTGAAACAGGATAATAAATGATTCCCTGTTAATGAATTTTTGTAAAAAAATCCGACTCCCAGCGACAATTTTCAACATGCAAAACAAGTTTGTATCTCTCGGAAAAAGGAGGGTCGCAGCTGTCACGCAGCGTTAGCGTCGTTTCGTCGCGGCGCAGATTGTTTCACATGCAGCTAGTCAGGGCAAAACACAGCCGAGCAGCCGGGGAAAATTAGGCTCGCGGGGTAAGAGGAGGGTCAGTAGAACGTCGGCGCGCACTTCAATGGGGTTAACGACAGAATCCATTGTGCTATGTGTCGATTAGTATAGCGCGGAAGCACAATGCCAATTGAAGCCGCGACACCGCAGCCCAGCTGCTCTACTAAATTTTCGATTGAAGTCGCAAGTCAAAGGAATGCTCCGTGGAAAAAGGTGCTTTTTCGAAACGGTATCTCTTTAATATTACGTTATTTTGACGAAATTTTAGAATAAGAAAAGTTCAAACTCATAGTCCGCTGATTGTCCACGCCACTTTTAAAATTTTTACAATATCCCTGGTAGAAATGGACAACATTTCTTACCTAGAAAATAGGTAGCAAAAGAAAGGTTAAGTAGGAACAAGCTAACCTTTTTAGAATATAATTTCCTAGCATGAAACGTTTTTTTTTCACACGAACTAAACTTTTAATAGAATAAAAGCTTTAACTCATTTTTAAGGTATTAAATTGCTAATCTAAATATTCTAAAAAACTAAGGCTATGTAACCTCGTGACTCTCAATGTCATACTATGAAGAGAATTTTACCGATTGTCCGTCTACATAAGAAAACCAAATTATACACTTTATTTATATTTATTTTTATTTTATCTTTTATAATAAAACGTAAAGAAAGATTTATAATTAAAGTTTTGAAAGTTGATAATAATAGTTCTTAGCTATTAAAATTTTCTGGCCATTTTCAATGCTGGAAATTCTACCAGGGATACTTTTTAGTATGTACGTCTTTAAAAGTATAAAAATAAAAGTTTGTAAAACTTTATGTTAATACTTCAATTTCAAACATTCCGTTTATATTATGGAAACGTCCAAGCC
>UCOL01005783.1:0-10853 GCA_900474335.1 Ormyrus nitidulus | reverse complement strand
TTAGAAAACATATCCCAAAGTTACAGGAAAATCCATTTCCCAAATGTCGTATACTCTCCTTGTGAGTTTTTATTTAAAAAATTCCAGAATAATGGAAAATACGTTTTTATTTATCTCAAAATATTTTGCTAATTATAGTAAAAATAAAATGTTATTTAAAAATTATAGAAAATTTGAATATTAGGTACTTCAATTAATTTTCATTCATTTTTATATATAAAAAAGTATTTACTTTGTTTAAAGCAATAGTAGGTAATTATCCCTATTGTTGGGAAAGTACAAATTCCGTTATGAATCAAGCCCTCTTCTTTGGAAATGATCCGTTCATTCAGCCATTTTCTGATATCTTTATAAGATAGTTGCTTGGATTATTAAAGTTTTGTTAGTTCTTAATTTTTGCAATAATAATAATTTAGAATTTTTGTTAAAAAGTGCCTTTTCGTAATTTTTTATTTTTTAATAATTGCAAAAAACATGACTGTCATGAAACTCATGAACAAGTATAGAACTGTTTATTTAATGATTCTATGAAGCAACATGTCGAAAATGTGGAATAAGATCAGGTTTCCATGTTTCTGAAAGGGTCCGAGGAAATTAAAAAAATGTAACCATTAAATTTTCGTTTTCCATTGTATTGTTTTAAGTTGAATGGTTTTTTTAATTTTCGAAAAATTTTTGAGCAATGATTGAATTACCTTCATTTATTTTTAACTACAATGCTTTCCGTTGCTTGAATCATAATTGAACTAATGGTAAAAGTGTAAATGTATTACACTTTTTATTTGAATGGAAGTGTATATTCATTCAATCATGAATGAACATTTATCTTTTATTCTGACATGAATTACAGATTTTTAGAAAAAGAACCGTTTCAAAAGGCGAGCAACAAACTCAAAAAGTCATACTGGAACTTCATTATTCTTGCAAAAGAGAGCTCAATTAAGCTCTTGTTAAATATACGACTCCAAGCCTGGCCTCATTATGAAATTGCCTTATTACTTTCAAAAATTATACGCGCACCCCGACCATTTAATACTTCAAAGAAGAAATTGCATATTCTGAGCTTACTAACATTATATATACATTCGATATATATAATGTGATATACAGTCTTTCAAATCTCAAAAAAATATAATGTACAAAACCAGACGTAACTAAGTACAATCATTTTAAAGGCCCATCACAAAAAAGAAATATATTGCACTGGAGTTGACACCTACCCAGTCCTATCGATTTTAACTTGCTGAATCCCAATCTGGGATCTGAATTGCTCCATCCGTCAAATGTAAAAAATTTTTGGAAAACTAATGTTACAATATATGTACTATAACTAATATTGATATTTATCAATGCGTAAATAGATTGATGTCGAGTAGGGTCAAACATTAGTATTATATACATATGTAGGTATTCTTACATTATTTTCTTTGTAATTTTGATAAAGTATAGTTTTATTTCTTAAAAATTTTAATTAAGTTTATGGAAAATTAATAGTAAATGTACTTGAAATAATTAATGACTCATTTTTTTTATCAAAATAATCTTGCTTCAATGTTTATGCAATCCCTGATGAAACCCTCTTGACAAATATTTATAAAATTAAAAGAAAGTTCACATCTAATGGGTTTAAATTTTATTAACTTTTTCATTTCAAAACATGTTTTAAGATCAAATATTTTCTGTCTTACTAGGTGTATTATAATGGATAAGTAAAACCAAGATAGATTGTAATTCGACGTAAATAGAAGACCAAAGTACGGAAAAAAGAATATACTTTAACGGTTTTGACTTTATCATTAAAAACGACATTGCGGATCTCTTCTACGCATTATATACGCCTGATGTCAAGCGTCGGTCTTAAAGCTCGAGAAAATACCAGTAATTGCAGGGACGTCTCTGCAAAACTCTCTCTCACTTTCCCTAACAACTCCGACCGTGCCGAGGCGTTGAACGTTCCACTGAAGTTCCCTCTTCGCGTCTTTATTCGTGTAGGTGTGTAAGCACGTGTGCTTGTGTGTTGCGTGGAAAGGGAGATGGCCAAAAATTTATGGACCGGAGCTTTGGAGATTGCACGTGTGAGTTCGGCCATTGTCAGAGGAGATATTGACCATGTTAGAAAAGGGAAATTATTTCCCCAAATTACGGGGAAAGAATTCAATTGCACTTTTGCGCATTTTTATTTGCCTTTTTGTAAAGCTAAGGTATGAAAATATTTTTCATATCTCACCTTTTATTACGGATAAAAAAAGTTTATATTTAAATTAACGAAAAAGTTGATGGCTCATAAAAGTAAAAAATGGTGAATGGAATTTTTAAATAATTTATATTAATACTGGATATAGTAGGAAGAAAAATAAAATTTAATTTTAGTTTCAAGCGCGGGAATGCATTTTCGTAAACATCAGTCAATCCATAACTTATTCATCGAAAATATAAATATATTTAAATTTAAATAGAAAATTTTATGATTTCCAAAGCATGTGTATTAAAGTACGGTATCTCTTACTGAAAAATCCGAGGGTTTTCGGAAGAAAGAAAATTAATAAACAATTATCCGGGCTGCGAGGAACGCCGTGAGGCAGCTTATCTGTGGCTTATCGCTTTTGTGACGCCAAAGGGGAGGAAGGCTGCTTGAATAAGCAGGATCACAAGTGCATTCGGGACTTTTTTCCGCTAGCGATCCTATGTGGTCAGCACTCTAACGTGTTTATATTTTGTTTATAAAATTTTTCTGTTGATGAATTTTAATAGGCTTTTTGGAAAATTAATTTACATTGCAATCCCGGTTCCAGTATATAATAATTTTAAATAAAGTAAAAATGTATACATTATACTTACTAAATATTATATTTAATGTATTATTTATATACTAATGCCTCTTTTGAGCTGTCAAAATTTAAATTCAATGATCCTGAATGCAGAATAATTAAATAAAATATTTTATTAATTCGGGACGATATTCGTCACCATTTATATAATAATTACATTTGCGCCCGGAAAAGAGAGAAGAGAGGTCAGTAAATGTTTGGCTGCGAGTGCAAAAAAGCTTTGGACTAGAGTGTGAATGCGAGAGAAGAAAAAATGTGGGAGATAAAGATAAAATTTGTAAACATGTTACTGTAAAACGATCAATTGTAAATTAGTAAAAGAGTGTATTAAACTGTACAAGCGTATGAAGGCAAGAAAGGCGAGAGCTTGAGCGAGAGTCGAGCACTGAGCGAGGGAATAAAGAGTGACTGCATAGGCGCAAATTCAGTCTGCTGTGGGGCTAAAAACTGCGCCGATAGTGATGAATTGGCGGTGCTAGCGAAGTTGCCGATATAATTTTGGGCCTGCGGCAAGAATAGTTTCTAAGTTCTCCACAGGCGTTCGGAAAGAATAGCGCGGGAGCGTGAAAAAAGGCCGTTTTGTAAGATGCGGACTGAGTGAGAGAAGAGAGTGCAGAATTTTGAGCGTAGAGAAGAACAGTTTGCTACGAGCCAAACAGTCCTGTCGCCGAGCTGATTTTGAAAGACGAGCAGCTGCCAAGACGAGCAATCGAGAGGGAAACTGGGTACGACAAGCCTGGCAGCGAATGGAACGAGTTAAGAGTCGGAAAAAGTGGTGTCAAGAAGGAAGAGGGTATAGTAGGTGTAGTACAAGAAGATATGGTAGGAGTAAGGCTTTGTATTGTTAATTACTAATTGCATACGAGTCCGGAAGGTCCCTGAGGACGAAGTTATACACGCAGTCGATAATTAACGAGCGCAATAAGTTGACAGAGTATAATTTATTTACTTGGGAAAACATTTAAGTTCGTTTGTAATTAAAATATTTTCGATTTATAAATCGATAGCGTGCAATAATGAATTTTCATTCGGCGAAACTGAATCTTAAATGCAAAAATTTGAGAATACACCCTAAACGTCATAAAATACAAATTCACCAATTTGTTGAACCTGCAGTTGGTTACAGCAGAGCAAAAATTTTAAAATGGCATTTTTTCTTGTCGAAAAGACGAAATTAGTTATATTGGATCATTTGATGAAAAATTGAATATAATTTTATAAAAATAGTATGTTGATGTATTTTATTTTTTATATTTTATTTAAAAGGAATGTAATAATAATAATACTTTTAAGACCCCCATTAAATCGTTTCAATGATCAATACCAGCAGTTGGAAAAGTACTTCGAATTCTTTATCTTCTTATTTTATTCTTTGGAAAGCGACAATGGATTTCGTAGTTAACGCATTCATTTGAACCGTTTTCATTTGCACTCGACTGCGCACAATTACGACGTTTTTTACTAAAATGTCGTAAATCTTTAAAAAATATAGTGTATGAGATTTTTGGTTTTAGCTGATTCGTCTATTGAAACTGCACTTGTCAAGTCAGCATGTGAAAGGTTCTGACAGCGAATGTGCAGTAAAAGTTGAAAGACTTATTCTATGTTTAAATAATGGCTGACTTTACCGTGATATTTGTTGTAAATAATAAACAAATCACGTATTGTATTTATGTTGTTTTTCCTATAGCACATAAAATAAAAATTAGAAACAAAACTAGAAAATAACCTATGTTTTACTCAAGTGAATACTCAGTGCAGTATGTTTGAAAAATAAACAGATACGAACATTTACAACAGTACTATAACGCGCTTATACTTTCAGCTCTGTCGCAAAATAATGCGTACCTTTTCATCTGCGCAAAAAATTAATGAGTACAGAAGTATAAGCAGAAAGCGTATATTCTGAACAGAAAAGTAAACAAGCACAAGGACGAGAGCTCCTTGAAAAATAGTTCTAGACTTATAAAATTGTCGTAGGAGGATCACTGGTATATGTTTAAACTGTATATTTTGGGAACTTTATCTTAAACGAATTAATATTTCAATCATCGTTTTATTTGATATTTAAAATTTATAATTTACTATTTATTATAATTTATAATTATGAACACTTCATGTCGCTTGACACTCATTGGTCTCACTTTTGATATTCCTGGTCACATACTAATGCGGCAGCCCGATACCCGTACCAGTTTGAAAACGAAAATTTCAACTAAAATAGATGACTGCAGGAGATCAAGGAGCGCGGCTACGCTCAGAAACCAGGTACAGAAGAAGTCTGACGAGGAAGGCCGCGCTACTACACAATTTGATTTTGGTTCGGGAAATTTTCAAATATGTACTGAGTTGTTAAATAGCTCTTAAAATTACAAACAAACTTTAGTATTTTGGTAGATAATAACAAAATGTATATATATTGTATTTAACTTTAAATTTATTATCATATGAAATATGTGCATCAAATCGATAATAACTATTGTTTTCACTCATTCAAATTCGTGGAATGTTTGGCGCTGCTTTCAGGAAATATTAATAAAGTTACACTTCATATCATTAATTCCGTGCACGCAGGTTCTACCCGTTGTTATTATTTTATATAAATTTTTTGATAATTTCCTATTTTTATGTTTTAAATAAATAAATTTTACTCAAATTGTTAATGATTTTAAAGTATATAATACAAAGTACGGCATTAAAATTATTTGTTGAAGTACTCAATGGATGTGTAAATATCTCTATTTAGATAAACTGAACATCTATTACGTAGAGTATATTATGGCAGAAAATTTTGAAAAAAATTTTATTAATAAATATGAGTAATATCTTACGTTGCCGTCCAAGCGAACACAGATACTTTTACGTTTTTCTAGATAAAATCTTAATAACTACTTAAAATAAGGTTTACTATAAAAAGTTTATTTTTCTGATTAAGTGGTTATAATCGACAACCTTCTTTCAAACCTTTTTACGTGTAGAAATTTTTTAGTCCTCTTGAACAGTAATGGGAAAACTCATTAATATGCGTTAGTACTCAAAGATAAACATTATGAAAAGTTGACTTTTCACCGTGAGGTTCAAAAACATACAGATTTTATAATTTACACATATTGGTTGTAGGCTCTCAGCAATTAAATTGATCATATCGTTCACAGCAGATTCTTCTCGATAAATAATATGATTTTTTGAGGGCTTGGAGAACAATAAAAAATGGAAGTTTTAAAAAATGGGAACATACACTCCTTGGCATGAGTGTGTAATATATTTATTAAAATATAATTCAACCAAGTGTACTTAAACGCCAAATAGAAAATTTGTATGTTCAGAAAATTTTTATGAAATTCAAATAGGGAAATGAGGGAAAAGATAAAAGTCAATGCCGACGTGGGTTCGTACTCGAAAGCTTTTGAACTTGCACATACCCTCGGAGCCTCGTCAATCGCAAGTGGCTTTTCCTCACGTATTCACTCCCCGTTCGTTACTCTCAGTGCAGCGGCCAAAGCTTCAACGTCCTCGAAAGCAGACGTCCTGCGCATCTCCGCGCCTCTTTCAAAAACAGCGGAATCTCGAAAACGCCACCAAAGCGAAACTAGCTCGTAAAAGCTAAACCGTCGAGCTTTTGCGCGAGCCTCGGAAAATTTGTCCTCACCCCCCACCCCCTCCCCCTGTTTTTGTTTCTTTCGACGCGCGAGAATAAAAAAAAGAAGTATAAAACTGCGGCACACGCCAGTATCCGGGAGGTGGTAGTACGCGAGGGCAGGAATGCGAAATCCGACTGTCGGTCGACGCCCGACGCTCCGGCGCTGAACTGCGTGCCGGCGTCGTAGTCGTCGACGCTACCACCTCCAAGCGCGCATCGCGTGCACTGCGCGTGGGAAAGGGGAGGGGGATTCTAAACCCTTCCACCTTCCAGGCAACCCTTTCCTGATCATTCCCCTACTTTCCCTCCTTCGCTTCTTTCTAATGTTTTTCTTCGATGAAGCTACTTACGTTCTTTCTCTTTATGTAGAAGAGTTCCTTTCTCGCTTTTCTCCGCTTTATTTCTGCAGGTAGTTTTTTTTTTTTTTTTTTACTTTGCAGGATGGAAAAGCTGGCTTTTCTGTTACCGTGGACTGATTGTATTTTATTCATTTGCCAGGGCATCAAGCTGTCGCGCTGAGCGACGTTGAAATGAGGGGAAACTTGCGATTTACGAAAGAAATGCTACGCAGGAAGAAATATGATTTGGTGAGAAGTAAAACTCTCGGCGCGCGCTCTTTTTTCCAGATTCGCCGTCCACAGCTTAGCCAGATTGAAAATTTTTGCTTTTGTATGTGTATTGATTTTCTAAAAAGATGTGTGCTAAAAATGAAACCAGAGAAAATAGTCGAATTTTCATTGTTCGAAATAGTTACGGTCAAACTTTTAACCATGAGTTTCGATTTACGAAGACATCGGATATAGTTTTATGTAGTTCCTTTTGACAAGGTAATGTACATCGGAATGTTGAAAAACTTTTTATTTTTCGAAATGTGATATATTTACAAATACGAATTTTTATTAAAGCCTTGAAGGAGATTAATAAATTATTTGATAGAAAAATGCTTTCGCTCGACTAGATCAGTCAATTCTCTTCTCCAACTAATAAATAAATTTAAATTACTTATTTGATTAAACCAATTCCCACTGCTCTATGATATCACCAAGAACCTTCGGAGTTCTTTCCTCAGTCCAGGAAAGAAGTGAAAATTGATTTCATGTATCGAAGAATTTATATATATTTGTGTCTCATTTATATCTAGAAAGGGTGCAATCATGGTATTGAAATCAAAACCATATTGTACTCTGTAGAAAGTATATTGTATATATCAGGCGAATTTAAACTTTTGAATAAAAAAATATGGAAAGGGTGTAAAAGAAGACATCGACATAATTTAGGTTGAAACTCAGGCTCTGTAATAGCGGACCTTTTTCAGCGGCTACACTTTTTCGCGTTTGCAGCTGGTGCGCGGTGTATTTTTTTTTTTTTTTTTTAGGAAACTTATTGGTATTTTTTATGTCTTTTAACAAATTGTGGTTTTGGTAGTAATATAGGTTGAAATAGCCGAGGCGAAACCGCTTCTCGTATAAGAAGTACTATTTGCTATTTATTTTACAATGTAGTAAAATGTATATAAAAAAAATACATTCACCTGAACAGAAAATTTTTCTTTTATTTTGTTTCTAAGCGTAGATATTAGTGTCTCTGGCGCTTTTACGAATTGTAAAAAATTTAAGTGTATTTTTTACATGTAAAAAACTAGTTGTCATTTATAAATAAAAGAAGTTAGTTATTACGAGGTAAAAGAATTATTGCATAGTAAATTTAGTAATATTACTGTTTTAGTTAGTTTAACAAGCCTATATGCATGACGGCTAAAATTTTATATATTCACATAAGTGTCTTTCGAATTAATCCAGGTTAAAATAATTGGAATCGGGTAAATTAACTATCTGTTAGTTATTCCATTTTTTAGACCCTATATTTTAATCTTTAAGTGCTCTGGAGAGGGCTGTAGTGACAAGGACAGGCGTTAGCATGATAAACTGATTAAAGCAGTGTTAAAGCCTGAATTGACAGTAGAATCCAATAATCCTTTACCTCAACTTTAGCCTCATTCGCTAACTTTCTTCGCGTGTACTAAAATCAATCTATTACATTGAAAATTTATATTACATCAAAAGTTATACTTTAAAATGTATATTAAGTACTATTGCTTCCTCCTAGAGGAAGCTTTGTGTTTTTTTATGAATTTACACGTCCTTATAATAAATATCATATGAATGTATATATTAAATATTATATGCGAATTATATGTTGATAGATACTTTGATAATTTCTTATAATGAAAAATAATGTACAGATTCTTCAATGAAGTATTTAAAATGATAAGTAAATTTTTATAAAGCGACATCAAACCGATATATTTAAAATAGACTATCCATTTACTAGTAACGAGTATATTTCGTTACAAAAGATTATTATTTATTAGTACCTAAGCAAGCCAAAAGGAACGAGACTCACAATCCAACACCGCGGAAGCGAAGGGCACGCACTCTTACAACCGTTTATAAATATTTAGAATTGCGTTTACTTATTAATTTCGTTATCTTTCTTCATACATCGATCGAGCGGAATCAAACTCGAGGTTATGTAGACATCAACTATAAAAAGCGGAACACAAAAAGGCAAAGGGAACTCCAAGAAAAATTCAACAACACAAATCAATCGTCGCAACGCAATGCAGACAGCAAAATAGGAACCAGCAGGCGACGCGAATGGAAGACCGAGATCTCAAAGACAGCAATATAGAAAACGAAGAATCGCACAATCCACTGCGAAAAGGGCAACAACTGTAAAGGATTGCAAAATCATTTCTAAGTCAAGTCGAAAGGAAACGCTACCGTTGAAAAATTCAACGTTGCGCCAGTTCAGCGCAGAAGCGCAAGCAGAGGCAGAGCGCAAGATTATCATTTTCTCACTTTCAAAGAGAGCCGAAGCGGTCCGAAAAATGTATCGCGCTCGATGCTGCTCACCAACACTGTACGAGAGAAAGATGGAAGATTTTGCCGCCTTGCCGAATCCTGCAATTGAGACCCAACGTCGCGCTTTCGTTCAACGGCAACCTCGACTGTCGCGCCGCAACCAATCAACAGTGCGGAAATGCGAACGATCTATGTGTTTGTAATTAGAACTGCATTTAGGACAATAAGTTCAAGTTAGCATTAACTTTTAGATGTAGAATATTCGCATTCACTTTATAAAATCACGCAAGAGAATTTCGTGCTAATGGTTTAGTCAATGATTCCGAATTATGTCATTTACAAAACTAAAGTTATTTACATTAAGATAAATTTAAGTTTTAAAATCCCGTTTATTTTGAAGTATCACGTAACAAAGAATTTTGTGCTATTCGAAATAGTTAATGATTCAAACTCGTGTATTCATCAAAATTTCATTAGATGTTTTAAGCGAGCAATAAGAATTAATCGAATTTTTAGTTTTGATCCTCGTCATTTTCTCCTATCGAGAAAATCACATAGGGCGGAAACAGACGCATCATTTTTCGTGTCATAATCCAGCGAGCGGTATTTCGCGCCTCGAGGTTTTTTAACCCAACGCGGAAAACCAAAAGGACGAGAACGAAGAATCATCGTCCAGATAACAAGGTCCAGGCTGCTCGAGTGGTATTTCTACAAGTTTCATTCAGCGAAAAAATTAGAGTAAGATTGTTACAATAAATTACCTTAGATTTCATTTTGGTTAGAGACACAATAGGTATTTCCAGCGAGCGATAGCGTAGCCCTTCGCCAACAATTACGTATCAAACTTTATAATGTTCGGTTCATTTTCTTTTGTATAATTTGATGAGAATTCGAGAATAGATTTAAGTTGTTTTTATCGAAAGGTATACAATTTTGATTTATTAAATTCTGCTCCCTGTCTCGCTATTCCTAAACACAGAAAATGCTCAGCAAGCACCCGCTTTCCGACAGCTCAGTCGGCAGGATTAAGTATTATCAAACTGAGCAAAATCAATTATAAAATAAACTTTATAACGAACCACCTTTCGGCATCCTCCGAAAGGTATTCTCGTTATATACTTACAATGATTTTTAAAAGTTATTAATGTAATCCATGAGCATATTATATTATTAATGTAAAAATTTTTTTCGTACTTTATAGCATTATCTTTTTAACATTTATATTACAATTTTTTACTAATAATCTGAATTTATAAGGGTTTCAGAAGACGTATAAAAATATCGGGAATTCCGTCTTTCAATAGCGGGGCACGTTACTACCTAGCACCATATTAAAGTACATCTATTTTTTTATTAAAATTATTAGTTACAATTTCTTTTTAATTTAAGTCTTCATTGTTCGATTTTAGAAATTAAAGTTTTTATTCATTAGTTTTATTTATTACGGCAAGGTGTGGTTTGTGCACATAAGAATTGTGCACATATTAATTGTGCACAATTTAGCATAGCTCGGTATATCTA
>UCOL01005782.1:0-10845 GCA_900474335.1 Ormyrus nitidulus | reverse complement strand
ATGTAATACTTGGTTAGTATCAGAAAGTAAGGGCGCGCGAAGCGCGCATGAACTTGCTAGTGATAACAAAAACTCGATAGTTGGAAACGCTGGTCGTTGCGCAGCGTCGATAACTGTGACTATCGGTATTCAATACCGAATGCATCTGCAGCTTTGGCGTGTCAGTAAAAATATCCCCTGAAAAAGGCATATCGGAATTGGCCGCTGCTACAACTCTATTAGATGTACAGACGGTCGCACATAAAATACCTTCCAATCTAAAATAAAAAAAAATCCGTTACGTGCATTCAAATGCTCTGCAGTCTGCATTATAAAATTACGACCAACTCTGAAACTTCGCCCGCATAAAAGATTAAAGGGCAAAAAAAAAGCGCAATTCGCGGTAAAAATTCAGGCCGCATTCTTATATCAAATGACAGCGAAACGGCATCCGTCTGCAGCCGGTCTCGGTACAACTCCTCCCGGGCCGACAACCGGACTCTCTTGCGGAGCATGCGCAGGTCTCTCGCGATACTCGGATCGGCGACACACGAACCGATCGCATGTGCAGGTCTCTCTCTTTCTCTCTCTCGGCAGGTTTCGTTATATTGTTGTCGGAGGCAGCTCTCGCGGTGCGTCGCCTCTCGCTATTATTAAGTGCGCGTCCTCTAAAACGGCGCGGCGCGACTCGGGCTCAGCCTCAGTACCGCGCGGGTCATTCGTTCGCGAAACTTGACCGACGCGTGGCGCGCCTCTCCTTTTGCTCTCGGCTTCCTTCGAGGACGACTCGCCCGGCGGGGAGAGTCTCCAGAGTGCGCGATCGCTCCTATACTCGTTCACGGCTGCTAAGGGCCTCTGTACGCCTCGTTCTGGGACAGTGAGTAGAGTGCACGTTGATAGTCAAGGTTGCCCGCGGGTTATAAATAATGATTGCGCTCTCGTTGCTTTGACCTTAGGTGAGGGCACGAGGAAGACTTCAAATCTGTGTGACGGGGAACGATTTGCTTTTGAAGATTGGGCGTTTGTTGGGATGTTTTTTTTTCTTCTTTTTGGAAAAGTGGAAAGAATAAATATTTGCTTTTATCTCTGGATGCGAGGGAAAATAAACGAGAAATATGAGCAAATGTTTACCATTACTTTCCGCAATATTTTCATGTTTTAAAGTTGATTTATCGGCATTGAACTAAAGCTTCTTCTGGTGATTTAAAATAATTTTTTTTTTTTTTTTGTATTTAGCCGTGTAAATTTTTATGATTAAATTAAGAGTCTTCTAAATAACGTTTATGCATTATGTATTTTACATAGACTCGGCTTACGCAACAAATTATTGCATATTTTTTTGTTTAAATAATTCAATATTGTCAAAATTTATTGAAGCAAATCTAAATAAATTTGAGTCAATGACATAAAAACAATTTAGAAAAATCAATTGCGCTTTTTCAACTTAAAAATCCAACCAATTAAAACCTTATTAAGACCGCAGCAGCTACCAAACGTGCAATCTATTCACTGTTAACAGAGTAATTACCGCTACAATTAACGCAGCCAAGTAAATAAGTTCAGTGCGCGGCGTAAATCTCAAAGGAAGAAAGCTGTTCAATAAATAAATGTTTATTACCGATCTATAAATAAATGTTTTTCTCAGTGTCGATGCGCAGTGTTACGTCGTCGTCCTCATCGGCAGCTCTCAGTCTTCGCACGTGAAAACAGGCAAAAAGTGTTGTTATTGTGTGCGTGAGCCTCTGAAACGCAATCGAAAAGGAGAACCTGTCCCAGTTGCTATGAATTTAAGCTAGTCCCTGAAATCGTGGGTCGACAGCAGCAGAGAGAGAGAGAGAGAGAGAGAAAAGAACAATATAATAAAAAAGAATTATTCGCCACGGAGGAGGAAAGCAGCACAGCCACGGAGCCAGGAGTCGTGAAACTCGTCGTGCCTTGCGAAAATCGCGAGGTGAGTTTTTGTTTCTTTTTTGTCCTCTTCCAGCGAGGCTCTCGTGTTTTGAAAAAAGCTCACGATGCTTTTTCGCCCGTTTGCCGGGAAGCGTTTTGTCCGTCTCTTTTTTCCTCGCGTTGCTAATTTGTATGCGGTTGCGAAAAAGCGCTTTCGGTTCTGCTTGTAAATAAGCCCAGCGCGAAATCTCTCTCCTGGACTTGCTACGCAGCGGCAAATATGTCGGAAAACTATTAATTAAAATGTATTGCCTCTCGCTGCGTTTGAGAGAAAAGATTAAAGCGTCCGTTTTATTTCTTTCTTGAAATTTAACGCCCGCAGTCTCGTTACGTAATTTCATAAAAAATATACGCGTCGCGGAAAGATTCAAAAGTAAATCGTGGAAAATGCAGGGTCCGAGAAGAGTTCGCCGCTCCGTTTTGGAAAAAAAATCTCGAGAGCGCGCGGAGGGTAATTTCAGTCGGTCGACTCGTGACTTTGCATAATAAACGAAATAAAACTTACAGTGGACGAAAGTAGGACGGCTGAGCGACCGTGAATCTCGCCGTGTAAACATTCCGGCGCGACTCCTCGTGGTGCGCCACGTACGTTTTCACGACTTACGTCACACTGCCGGTCATAACTTCGGCGAAAATTTTCGAAACTTTAGCGAAAGTTCGCAAACAATCGAACGAGCGAAGGAGTCGACTTACGTGTCGACTTTATTAATTTTTTGCATCTTCATAGAGGATTATTTGTGCTCTTTATTATTACGATAATTAGCTTCGAGATATCTCAAAAGGCTTTTTGTTCACTGTTCTGTAAAGTTTACGTTTAAGGCGATAAATCTGGTTTATGTAGCTGGTAATTTATTTTGTGATTTAGTAATATTTTCTGAAAATTTTGAATTTTATATATTTTTTTTTTTCGTTTTTCTTTTTTAAAATCAATAAAGGAAAGTAATTTATTGAATTACAAAATTTCCATATTTTCCTTGTTATTCTGTAATCGAGTTATATCATTTTCCAATATAGTCCATTTTTGGAAACTCTTCTTTCCAAAACACTAAAATAGGTTCACTTTTTTACTCGATTTATTTAAAAAATTCAGCTAAAAAATATTCAAAGTTAAACATTTTTTAAAGTAAAATAAACATTTTATGTACTGTGATGACATAGAGATATCCTTAAAAAAATATGCAAAAGTTTTTATAAATTGCTTTTCTTGATTAAACGTAACATTTTTTTAAAATTACTTTTTGAACGAAACAGTGCTGAATTTAATTCGACCTTGAACTTTCATTGCTTAAAAGCTGAAAATGTAGAGCACACACTCAAAACGATAAAATATAGCTCGTGAAGATCAAGATAACTTATTTTTTCGTGCATATCATACTAAAAATCTGTCCAAGAGAAAAATTATTATTTTCGAAACTCATATGCATTTTGTTTTAATTAATTATTAAATCTTTATTAATCTTAGTCAGTAAACGAGTTCTGCTTTAAAAATGAAATAAAATTAATTTTTCTCCACAAGGAAAGATCTCAAGAGATAATACAAATTTCACAATGAATTATATAAGATCGTCAAAAAAGATCACTCTCCACGGTGAATTTCCTCAAATTTTTTCCCGCGCGACAAATCTTTTTGTTGAAAAGCTTTTTCTCGTTAAAACGCATCCACGTGACCAATTAATCAGCCATAGACGCATCAATCAATCTTGCGCACAAAAAAAAAACCTTGGAAAATCACCAAAAGATTCCGCGGCGAAAAACCGCGCACGGCAAAAAGCCTCGAACGCTTCAACCAAATATTAAACCGAGCAAGAAGCGCGAAAGAGAGAGAGAGAGGGAGAGAGAAAAAAAATAGCTCTCGGCAAAGACTAATGTTCAAGTAGCGGCATCGCGCTAAGTGTCCGTCGCGACTGTGCTTTCTAATTAGAGGCTTTTTACCGTCGACGTATATCCTCGCGTGCGCGAGTCATCGATCGTTTCGAGTCTCTCGAATCCGCCGCCGTGCCTTTTGTGCCTCTCCGCGGGCGACGGTGTCGGATTGCATAATTCTAATGGCGCGTTCTTCTTTTCGTTCCGCTAATTATAATCGACGACTGCGGCGGCGGTGGGATGATTTTACATTTTCAATAGGCACTCGGAGAGAAAAAAGGATTTCTAGTTTTAGTCGTAATTTAATTACGCGCTGGGTTGTTAAGGCTCTAAAGAGCGAGAAAAAGTGGGCAGGACCGACAAGCGTGTTCTTGAGTCACGTGGCTGCAGGGTAGATGACCTATTTATGCGCAGGCTTAATTACGTTTCAAATGTTTAATTAGAAGCCGTTCTCTGGGTATTAAAGTTTTGTTTTTTGATGTACGTATTTTGAAGAAGCAACAATTTTTTAGCTTCGTTGAGATTTTATTACACGCTTGAATGAAACTTAATTTTCGTTTCAATAATCTTTGCTTGAATTGTTTATGCATTATGTAAATGGTATTTCACAACTGGCAGGTATAATGATATTGTGAAAACTCTTAACTTACCTTGAAAAATGATGAGATTAAAATAAATTGTTTAAATTTATTCGACATACTTCTTAGTACTTGACATCATACTTTTAAGACGTCAAAACTGTCCTCAATGTTTTCCTTTTGTCTTGCTTTTGTACCAATCATATAATAGAAAGATTTATGTCTGAAATAGCATTAGGTTGTATTTACGTTTATGAAAACATCGAGTAGCTACTTTGTAAAATATTAATTGAATTTAATATATTTTTTTATAAATATTTTTCACTTATTTAAAGTTAATAATCGTCAACTATTCAGCAAAAAATATAAGCTTAGATAAAAAATTTTAATAATTTATAATATATTCCGATGATTAAATACTAAATTTATAGATGGATTACGTTAATTTTATGTTATATGCTAATTCAAATGAAGCTTAATCCAAACCTATACAGTGCCAAATACAAGTCAATAGCAAATCTTCATTAAAATTAATAAGAACAGCCTATAACTTAAACGTAATCCGAGCGTACAATTCAAATCGCGCAAAACACACTTAAGAACATCATCGTTCAATCATTTTTTCCTAACCGCGAATCTGAACGTTCGAAACGCACGTCTCCTTCCGTCTCCGTCCCGGATAACGTTTTACATAACTCTAAAGTAAATGGTGCAAAGAAGAATACAGGTTACCGTTCGATACGGAACCTCTTCCGCGAGCGGCGAATATTCGCGAGCGAGTCAAGCGAGTCAAGGTTTTCAATGCGCGAGAAAGGCGCGTTCCGCGGCTACGTAAAATCGCGTGCCGCACTTTTTATCCCTCTCTCTCTCCCTCTTGGAACGTGAGAAATTTCAAAGGCAGACGACGAGTGCTACTGTACGGTTATTAAGCGCTTCCTGCGCTGTAACGATAATTTCGATACCTGCGTGATGCGCTCGCTGCATTGAAAGCCGCACTTTGTGTCGGATCTGGGATGAGAAAAGTTTTGACGTTTTATGTGTACGGACGACTGTATAATTGACCCGTTTTGAAGTGCACCTAATTTTCGTTCCGCGGCCGATTGATATCACTGCACGCTGGAGTTTAATGAGTCGCGGGGAGATCTTTTTTTGGTTAATGGAGATTGCCGTTTCGTGAGCTACATCATTTATGTAGTTTTTCATTTGACGAGATCTTCGAGTCTGGCATTAAGCTTCTTGAGTGACGGTTTTCGTTATGCATGCCTCCATATTTTAGACGGGAAACCGGTGATTAAAGTAAGTCTAAGGAAAAATAATGAAAAGGCCACCTCGGACAGGAAATGTTAAGTAAATAAAAAAGTGCGTAGTTTCGATTTTTTTCGTTTTCAACCGTCACTTGATTCTTTTTTAATTAGTTTATTCTCCTTGAGAAAGCTTTGTTCGTTCTCGTTACTCTCCAGAAAAGCTGAGATACAAGTTGTACCATATTTCATGTATTCTGCGTAAATTAGAATTATCTCGGAAACTAGAACTCATTAAAGTGAGTTATGCATGCTGCTTATGTAGCAGAATACAACCCCTACAGTTAAAACCAATGTTGGGACACTGTTAAGTTGGATGTTTATTATACTCTTAAATTTCATATAAAATTCTAGCAATAAAAGAATAATTTAAATAAAATGAAGATGCGTTTTAATGAAATATATTCATCAGAACTTTACTAAATTATTAATAAAACATAATGGATAATATCTTAATAGTCGGGACAAAGAAACTTTTGGAGATAAATAAAGACTGAATGGAATGCTTGTTCAAAATGTAATTATTATGTTTCACAGGAATCTTGTTATATGCTGCAATGTTATTTTATCCAGTATAAAAGAATATTTTTAAGTGTTTTGATTGTAGCTTTAAAAAATTCTAGTTTTAAAAAATACTAACTTTAAGAAATATTAACTTTTAAAAAGTTCAAAAAACATTGCACTAAAACTTGCAGAAATTTACCGTGTCTTTGTTCATTGTTTTGTAAATCCGCTTCTTGATAACTCTTGTTTGACTGTTGTACTATCCGTTTATTTCTTTTGCTTCAATTTAAAAAAATATTCTTATGTGGCGTGAATTTTTTGACACAGTTTTTTAGACAAATATTTTTTCTTCTCTTTGTCATCTCTTATTGTTAATGAATACAAGTTATAAAAAAACATTTAATTTATCTTCCAAGACTTTTAGTAAATAATTATTCATCAACTAAACTATAAACATGTCTTAAGATACAATTTATGCAATTTTTTATTGCCATCTATAACTACTTCAAAAATTACTATAAAATTAAAAATTTAAATTTATTTTAGTCAAAATTAATATAATGTCGAATCTTTATTTTGACAATAATATACTATTATTGTTGACTATATAATTTTACAGTTGACTCTTTAATAAAACGTTAAAAATTCTGTCACGAAATATTTAATTATATATATTTTATTCTTGTATTGTTCACGTACAGTTATTTTCACTCATAAATAGACTACCGAATGCAAGTAAACATCAACTTATGAATATTCAAGCAGACAATAATTATCTCGACAGCAAACAGCATTTTCATACACTTTTTTGACAAAAAATATAATCATTACCTAATTTCTCCGCTTCTCATAATTAACAAATCAAAATCAATCCTCATGAAAAAATTCTCAAAAAGCTGATCGAGCACCTCTAACAGGAAACAAATCGTACGACTTCATTTTTTTTATCGCGCACAAAACCTCTCCAAAGGACGCTAACGAATTGGATTTTTTCTCCGTTTAGCTGCAAAGAAGCAGTCAGGCGTAATTGCAAGTCCATCGGTGCACTTGACACTTTTGCCCTCGCGTCTGTTTTGCTTCACACCACACACTCGCACACACACTCGAATACGAGCGGGAACTTATTATTATTATCATCACAACGCTCGTAACAGTGAGCTCGTGACAACCTATACCTTATATATGTATATATTATATATGTTGTACCTCGGCAAAGCCGATAAAACAGCTTTCGAATTGAACGACGAGCGCCTGCAGCGTTTGTGGTATAAATATTGTTACGGATTTTATTAGCGGGAAGATGCTTCGATTGAAAATCTAATGTTGTTGACGCTGAAAGCCGATGCTGCGGTGCTGCGGTGCTGCGGAGATGATTTGTTTTCCTAAGTATGCAAAATTATGTTTATCGATCGTAAACCTGTTTGCGTTCAAATTTTATTGGTTGCAACGTTCCGACACTTGTAAACAAACGTTTACGCGGAAAATTCGTGAAAATCCTTTGACGTACTTTTCCAATTTGGCATTCGGCACAACAGAGTTTGGCGGATATCCTCTCTTAAAAAAGTGACGACGGAAAATTGAAGCATGAGTAAAACGATTGTGATTGGCTGATTCTCGTGGAAAATCAGACTAGATTGGCTAAAATTTAACGTTATTGTTGCGTTAAAGACTTGCGTGATTGGCTATAGTATAAAATAAGGTTAGGTTGGACTAACAGAACATAGACTTATACAGATAGACTGTGGTTCAGTGGGACCGGCTGAGGACATCAAATATGGCAATTAGAAAGAGAGAGAAACAGCGAGGGGGTTTCTGTCTCTTTCTAATGAGTTTGTTGGAGGGGATGTGACCATGTGACGCTGAAGACTCGAGCACTGCACAGCTGTTCCCGTTTTATTAATTTAAATGGACTATAATAAACATTTAATTTATTTTTAATTATTTTATTATCAATACATTAGTTAAAATTAATAAGGACTTTAATGTTCTAATTTTTTTTTTATAAAACCATAGAAAAGCAAATTAAATAAAAAACAAATAAAAATCAAAATTCAAGAAATGTAATTATTCATTTTACATAATTAATGACATTAACAAAATATGTTTATTGAAATTATAAATTGAAATATAATTTCAAAGTAAGAAGTATCGAATACGCAAGAACAATTTTAAATAAAAAAGATAATTGTAAAAATAGATTCGAATACGGATTTAATGAACATTATATTTTATCAAAGTTATTAAGAAAAATTTGAAATTAAGTTTTTATTATTTAATTGAAAATTAATAAAATAAAGTTCTGAAATAAAAAATATAGTAAAAAATTGGAGTATTAAGGTTACAGGTTTATTAGTAATTAAGCATAGCATGTCGTTTGTATAAAATTTTGCTGTAAAAGGAAAATGTTTACTTCCCCGCTTTTCGATCTCTCCGTTCCCCTCTATCGCGTTTCTCCCCACTACCGCGCTGATTAGAAAAAGACAGAAACCCTCTCGCCGTTAACCTCTCTTTCTAACCGCCATATTTGATGTCCTCAGCCGGTCCGACCGAAGGCGCAGTCTATCTGTATAAGTCTATGGACAAAATACTTTGGGACACCCTACAGCTAATTTCAGAGTGAAGTAACGTAGGAAGTATATCTATATATTGAATTATGTATGTAGGTATACTTTCTGTGTATCTATGCCCTGAAATTGGCTACACTGTGTCCCAAAGCATTTTGCCCAACAGCCCTACCAATCTGGTAACCTTTGCACTGCTAGTACGAAATATTTATCTGCGTTTGTCTGTGTACTGGCCAGAATTACGCAGCTTCATTGTGGTTAGGACTTCTAACGTGTACAAACGTTAGCTGTTTGGGTGCCAAGTAGTTTGATATCTTAACAATTTTGTGTTAAAGGAAAGAGTATTTATCTGGCAGACATTTGGTTCACACAAATGTGTTCTTCATTTTGAAAAAAATAATTTTTTATGAGAAATTTACTACTACTAAGCAAAAATGCCTTCTTGGAATCAAATTAAGGCACAACTTCGAAACCCAAATAATCCAGTGGTTTTCTTTGACATCTCCGTAGGAACGACAGAAATAGTAAGAGTGATTTTTGAGCTGTTCGAAGATGTGTGTCCGAAAACGGCAGAAAATTTTCGTCAGTTTTGTACCGGAGAATACAGAAACAACGGCGTGCCTTTGGGATTTAAAGGTGCTACCTTTCATAGAGTCATCAAGGATTTTATGATTCAAAGCGGCGACTTTGTCAATGGAGATGGAACTGGAGTAATGAGTATCTATGGTGGTACGTTTCTGGATGAAAATTTCATATTGAAGCATGATTCTCCTGGTTTACTGTCAATGGCGAACAGCGGTAAGGACACCAATGGCTGTCAATTTTTCATTACCTGTACCAAGTGCAATTTCCTGGATGGAAAACATGTAGTTTTTGGAAGAATTATCGATGGACTTTTGGTTATGAGGAAAATTGAAAATATTCCAACAGGACCAAACAATAAACCCAAGATATCTGTTACTATATCTGAGTGCGGACAAATGTAAATAACACATAAGAAATAGTATTGTATTCTGCAACGATAATTTGTACTGGATTTTATATAGTATTGTATTTGTATTATACATAAGCGACGATTTTAATAAAACTAAATTTATATTTTAACATAATAAAAGATTTTTTCTTTCTTACGATATTTTACCCTCAATTTACTAATTTTAAATTTGATTATTGACATATTCCTCATTAAGTTACCGTAGCTGCGGCGAACGTTACCTTTTTCAATTTGCTCGGGACGTATAAGATTGGAGAGTTTGAGTGTACAGTAACTAGTTTTTTTCTTTTTTTTTCTTTTTTTTTTAAATTTAAATGGTTAAGAGATTATTACATTACATGTAAGTCGCATAGTTTTAAAAACGACGTAATATGGACACAAGCTTGAATGTTAGGTTTTTCTATAAATGAATCAATCTTGAATGGCGGGTATAGTTTGAGTTTAAATAAGTTCGTTAAAAGTTGGCGTCTATGATTATCGTATAGACTACATTGCCAAAGAATATGGTTTATATTTTCGTCATAATTTTCGCATTTGCATTTCGGGTTTTTTATTATATTGATTCGGGCCGGTGACAAAGCTAAGTTGTACTGTTTTACAAGTTTTTTTTATTGTACGATAGACTCGCTCCATCCTTAAAAAATTTACTAAAATATTCTTTACCTTTAAGAGCTTTGAGTTTTTTAAAATATTATACTATTTTACTGAGACTTTTAATGTAAACTGCGCATTCAAGCCTCACCTAAAAATGTAATATACATATATTGTACAAATAAATATACGTAATATATGTAATGATGTAAACCTTTTGTAAGGCTGAAATAGGCATGTAGATGTCCTCTAAAAGGCCTTTAATAAAAAAAAAGAGACGAGAAAATCTCGCACTTTTATGCACTCGACGAAAGTTTAATCAAATTTGAGTAATGAGAATTTGATTGCTCTATTAAAAAAGATTTTCATTGCTATTTTAAATTATGTTGTCGATTTCTGTGTACGATTTGAAATGCAAGATCATCTATCCAACTTTCTAACACTAAATGAGGGCTTTTCTGTCCTCATTGACAAAAACACGGCGTGTAACACGGGGAGAATAGTACATTGTGCAACAAGGG
>UCOL01005781.1:0-10861 GCA_900474335.1 Ormyrus nitidulus | reverse complement strand
TTCCAAAGAAGCTATCGAGCTTAAAATTTCTTTTTAGTGTTAGCATTTTTGAGAATAAAGAGTGAGTGTATGAGAGAGTAAACACGTAATACGCGCTGGCTTTGCGAATATTATTTTGCGTTGGCAGAAAATTTTAAATATAATAAAAACTATTTATTTAAATAAAATTAATTTAATCGAGAATTAGCGTATTCTGGTTGAGTTTGCTGTCGATGCGCGAAGAAATTGTAAGCGCAGCAGCAGAAATTTAGTAGCGTTCAAAAGGAAGGTCGGAGGAAAAGAGTATCGAGAAATGAGTGTTTGCGAGTGCCTTATCGTGTTACGAAGCGGATTAGTTAATTTTCGTCTCTTAATTATTTTCTTAATTTTTCGCGACGATGGCTGATCACGCGGCTATAATGCGATCGTTGTTAGATGATCGGGAGAGGCGGTCGCTTAAACGAGACGTCGCGCAAATGGATTTAGCGTCGGTTTTGGCCGACTTAGAGAAGAGAGGATTAAACTGCGGGGGCGAGGAAATGATGCTACGTGACCGATTGTTACGTGCAATAATCGCTCAACAAGAGCCTGATAACACGGAAATTCCGTGGTATACCTGGGATTTCCCAACTGGGGCACCTGATGGGCAGAGCGTGGCGCCTGAAGATTTCGGTCTTGCGGCGAAAAAGAGGAAAAAGAGGACGCGTAAACGAGCTGACGTGCAGGAAGTAAACGAGCAGGGAAATTTGGCAGAAAATAATAGCTCTAGTGAGGCGGAAGGACCAGCCGTGCAAACGCACGTGGTAAGCGCGGAAATCTATGCGCCGCCTACGGTTACGTCTGCTTCTACAATGACGACTACGACCATGACGACGACATCGGGCACGCGGCCTACGATTTCGGTTGCAAGCGGAATTTTTGCAGCGCGGTGTCCGCCGCCGAGCCAAGGATTGCCCGGCACGCCGCGAATTATCATGGATGAATCCTTGCAGGATTATTTGCGCTCAAACCCAGCTGCGTGGGAGTTATACTCCACTCAATGTATGCGCGGAATAGGATTGCCGCCGATGGCGCCGAACGCGCCAGTTTTAGAGCGTCGAGAAGAGCCCGCGAAACCGGCTACGCTCGGGCCAGCGCAGGCTCGCACTGTTCAAAAGCCGCCGAGAGAGAAGAAACGGAAAGAAGCGTCGGAAGATAATGAACAGCGGTGGTTCACCCCGGCGCAGAATCTCGACGAAATTCGAGCGGTTTCTAGCGACAATTCGAGCCCGAGAGATGATGAGAGTTTAGTTAGTTTATCGGAGCAGGAAGATCGCACGTATGCAGAAATAGTCCGCAGTCTAAAAGATTTAGCGACAAAAGGTGAGAAGAAAAGAAATTCGTCTAAAAGAGAGATGGAACTCGAAAGCGATCGGGACGGTTGGACGCGAGTGTTTTCGAAATCGAGTAGGAAGGCAGACAAACGCGAGGTTAGAGGAAATATAACGCCTACGGGGAAGCGCGATTTTAGAAAGAGTTTAACGCATACAGAAAAACGCGATAGAAAAGGGGTTACAATCGCGCAATCGGCTTTTGCAAACATGGGGAGAGATGAAACGGGAAAACGCGCGAATAGAGTTTCGATGAATATTAAAGATAGATCGGATCGCTTTGAGGGTACGCGACGAAATCTAAGTTTTTCGGGACACGCTAGCGACTCAGATAGTGAAAGAGATCGAAAGCGAAGCGGTCAAACCGAGAGCGAGGATTCGGAAGACGAACAAGCGGTTTTACGACCGAGAGTATTAGCGCACGGCGGGCGGAGAGATAATCAATTGCAGGCGGTGAAATTTTTGAAAAGTTGGGGAATAAAATTTACCGGCGAGGACAAACGCGACGATCCGGAAGAATTTCTTGAACAAATTGAAGATTGTCGCGAGGGAGCCGGAATACCGGACGAGGAACTCTTAAAGGCATTGCCTTGCATCCTTTCAAAGCGGGCCGGTCGTTGGTATCGTACAATTAGAGAATCTTTAGTGTCGTGGAAGGAGTTTAGACGCGCGTTCCGTTACCAATTTATCGGGGAGTATGATCGCGAGGATCTCTTAGATGACCTAAGGAAGCGCACGCAAGCGAAGGGGGGAGCGAATCTCTAATTATTTAGCGAGCTTTAAATACATAATTACGCGAATTAATAAGCCTCCGCCGACCAGAGAACAAGTACAGTTAGCGTACAGAGGTTTATTACCGGAATATCGGCGAGCGATGTCCGACAAAATCGTAGATAGTATGAGCGATATTGAGTATTACGGCAGACGTTGGGAGCGACAGAAAGATCTCGATAGTCGTTACACGCCTTCACCACCGCCAGAAAAGATGCGTGTACCGGGAGCAGCGTTCTGGGGAACGACTGTAAAATCACGAGTAGCGTCCGTGCAGGAGAAAGAGGAGATATCAGCTGTAGCGACAGGAGGGCAGCAGAAGAGTAGTAAGAGCGCGAAAGCTGCGGAGAAAAGTGAAAAGAAAAGAGGAAACTTGCGTCAACCAGGAGAGGTTAAGAAGACGCACGTAGAGCGCGAGGAGACAGCTGATTTAGCTCACACAGCTGCGACCGGATCGGTTAATTATCCGCATTCACCTCCGGCCATAACTAGGCCAACTGGATTTTATAATCAGAAGCAATCGGCAGGTTATGCGAATGGATTCAAGCAGAATCAAAGCCGATTTAATAATACGGCTTCCGGTGGCAATGCGCGCTTTGACAATACTAAAGGAGCGGCCGGATTCTCACCAAACTTTCAACGGCGCAGTGTGCCATTAGCGACATCGAATGTTTTTCCGGGAGCGTGCTTTACCTGTCAAAGGGCCGGGCACAGAGCCTCTGAGTGCCCAGAGATTGTGTGTTTTGCGTGCAATAGGAAGGGACATTCGGCGCGAGAATGTCCGACACGAGAGCAGCGCCCGCGCGAATCCTGTCAGATGTGCGACGCGCCGAACGCTACCTTTAAAACATGCGTAAGATGCGCGCCTTTGAGAGCCAAGTTGGGAAACGAGCCGGCTGGGGAGCAGAGAAAGTGAATTCTGTTCCCCAGCGAGCTCTAAACACTGCACCGAAAAGAGATGTGAGCGCGGCTGAGAACGAGAAAAAGAGTTGTGCAAGTAAATGGGACTTGCCGAAAGAGAATTTTGTGCGTCAAGAGGTTAGGAGTAATAAAGAACCGATGAGTTTGTCGCAGAGTCTAAAGAAAAAGGGATCATGGTTTTCGAATCCAAATGGGGTGTTTGGAGAGTCGATACCAAATTTACCGACAGTAGAGTTTCTAAAGCATTGCGCCGAGCAGGCAAAAGGAGCAGATGCGGGTCCGAGAGAGAAAAATGCGCGAGCGAGTGACAGAAATGCGCAAGAGAGTGAGAAAAGCGCAGAGATTTTTGAGGATGAAGCTGAGAGAGTTGTTGAAGAATTTTTAAAAAATTGGAAAGGATCCCGCCCGAGAGAAGCAACAGAGAATCTTAGCGCCGACGAGGAATTGCGTGGCGACAAGAAGAAGGTTGTGGCAGGGACTAGTACAGAGAATAGGGACTTCTTAATCCTCGAAATCGAGGGCAAGCCGTACAGAGCCTTGTTTGACACGGGAGCGATGCTTTCGCTCATTGGGCCCAAAGTCGCAGAGAGATTTAAAAATAAATTGGTCCATAGCGACACATTTATACGTAACGTAAACGGGGGAGTAACCAAAGCTCTCGGAGTTCTGAATACCGTGCTTGAAGTCGCGGGTGTGGTGAAACCGTTTACATTTAAAGCGATACATAACCTCGATCAAGATGTTATTATCGGAAAAGATTTCTGTCTCAGTTTCGATTGCGATTCGCGAAATGGTAGAGGTCTTTGAGAGTTGGAGAGGGAGAGTGCAGAAAATTTGTGAGTGAAGGCCACGAGAAAGAAGCGATTATCTTTGCGGCGTGCGCCGGTATTTTAGAGCTTAAAGCGAGTGAACGAGATCGTGTTGAAAGATTAGTTGAGAGAATTTTGAGTAAGCCGAAAAAGCAACCGGGAGTAACTTCCTTGACGGAGCATCATATTGACGTTCAAGGCGCAGCACCGATTAAACATCGACTGACAAGAATGTCGCCGAGGATGCTCGAAATAGCGTCAGAGGAGGTAGCGCGGTTGAGGAGCGAGGGAATAATAGAGCGATCGGCCAGTGACTGGAGTAGCGCCCCAGTGCTTGTAAAGAAACCAGATGGTTCTTACAGATTTTGTATCGATTATAGGGATCTTAACAAGGTGACGAAAAAGGACGCCTACCCGATCCCGAATATGGATGCTATATTAGATAAATTGCGTAAGGCTAAATATCTAACTAAAATCGATCTTAAGCAGGCTTATTTTCAAGTGCCGATGGAGGAGTCGAGCCGCAAGTACACTGCTTTTATGATTCCGGGGTCTGGCTTATGGCATTTTTGCAGAATGCCCTTCCGCTTAACGAATGCGTCGATGACATTTCAGCGCCTTATCGACGCTCTTTTTGGGCCGGAGTTCGAGCCCTTTATTTTCTGCTACTTAGATGACATAGTAATAGTAACTGAGTCATTTGAGGATCATTTGCGTTGGTTAGAGATAGTGCTCAAGAGGTTAGTGGAGGCAGGATTAGCGATAAATAGAGAGAAGTGTGAGTTCTGTTGTAGTCGGATAGCGTACCTAGGATTCTTGTTAGATCAAGAGGGATTGCGCCCCGACCCAGAGAAAGTAGCGCCAGTGATTAACTACCCAGCGCCTCAGAACGTAAAGCAATTGCGCCGTTTCTTAGGCATGCTGGGATGGTACTCGCGCTTTATAGAAAAGGACTCAGAGAATAGAATCCCTTTGGTAAAATTATTGAGAAAGAGTCAAGCTTGGGAGTGGGGAAACGAACAAGAAGAGGCTTTTAACAGGCTAAAGAAAGCGCTGACCGAAGCGCCGGTCTTAGAGCGACCGGACTTCACATAACCCTTCACAGTTCAAAGTGACGTCAGCAACTACGCAATTGGAGCTGTGCTGACACAGGAGGGAGAAGATGGAGAGCATCCAATTGTGTACATAAGTAGAGTGCTGACACCGGCAGAGAGAAATTACTCTACTACCGAAAAAGAATGCTTGGCTGTATTGTGGGCCATAAAGAAATTAAGGCCTTACCTAGAGGGCTATAGGTTTACAGTAATTACTGATCATAGCGCCTTGAGGTGGCTGAAAAATTTGAAGGAGCCAACAGGGAGATTAGCGAGGTGGGCTCTAGAGTTACAGCAGTGGGATTATGAAATCTTGCACCGAAAGGGCGCACTTAATCATGCGCCCGACGCACTTTCACGGATTTACGAAAGTGAGCAAGTTGGAATATCAGGATTTCAAGAAATTAAAGATCCTTGGTATATACAAATGCTAGAGAGTGTGAAGAGAAACCCTTACAAGTATAAAGACTGGAAGGTAGAGGGTGAGTGTTTATATCGCTACAGAGCCGATCCCTTACTAGATCCTATTGTGAATCGAGAGGAAGGATGGAGGCTGGTAGTGCCGTTAGAGGAGAGAGAGCGAGTACTGAGAGACGCGCACGACACGCCTTCGTCAGGGCATTTAGGTGTTGAAAAGACTTACGATAGAGTTGCGCGAGAATATTATTGGAGGGGGATTTATCATGACGTTCACACGTTCGTAAGAGAGTGCTTAACGTGTCAAAAATATAAAGTGTCACAAGCTGGTGCGCAAGGATTAATGGGGAATAGAATCGTAGAGAGGCCTTGGGTTGTTGTGGCGGCGGATATGATGGAGTTCCCGCCGAGCAAATCACAGCATAAGTATTTACTCGTGTTCCAAGATTTATTCACGCGGTGGATCGAAGTCAAACCGCTTCGAAAGGCCGATGGAAAATCTGTTAGTAGAGCCATGGAGGAGTTAATACTGTTCAGGTGGGAAACGCCTGAATACTTGCTGACAGATAACGGGAGAGAGTTTGATAATAAAGTTGTGAAGGGAATGCTGGACCGATACGGAGTGAAGCACATTACGGCACCCCCGTACCATCCGCAGGCCAATCCAGTCGAGCGGAGCAATCGCACGTTCAAAACAATGATCGCTGCTTTTGTTAAAGCCGATCACAGAGATTGGGATGTGCACGTGCATGAATTTAGGCATGCTGTAAATACGGCGATTCAAGCGTCGACAAAGGTGTCGCCTGCATTTTTAAACTACGGCCGTCACCCTCGACCGGTCAAAAGTTTGCGCCGAGAAATAGAAGGAGGACGTCCAGTTTTGCGAGTAGCGCCTGAGGTGTGGGTAGACAGAATGAAGAGGCTGGACGCACTAAGAGACATAGTAGCGCGGCATATAGATCAGGCGAGGGAGAAGCAAGAGAAGCATTACAATAAAGGGCGAAGAGATATACAGTTTTTCGTGGGCGATAGAGTTATGCGCAGGGTTCGCGTTCTCTCAGATGCGGCGAAGAAGTTTTCTGCAAAACTCGCGCCTAAATTTGAGGGACCGTTTGAAATTATCGAAATAAAATCTCCGAGCGTATATATTTTAGGTGAAGCCGCGGGGCCGAATCGACGTCTTGCGAAGGCACATGTGTCCGAATTAAAACGTTTTATTCCGCCGCGGCATATAAAGAATTAAGAGCAAATCTGAGATCTTTTTAATTTCTAGGCGCCAGAAGGATGAGCGACAACGAGGAAGTGGAGCTGGCAGAAGAGGCCTGCGAGAGCAATCCTGCTACGCCACCGCCATCCCCGTCAGCATCGGCAGTCGCACCGCCACAGAGAAGACTGTGGTACGACATCTGCTTGGAGGATGAGCGAGAGGAAAGAGAGAAGCTGGAGCGCGAGCACAAAAGGGGCGAGCAAGCCGCTGCAATCGACCCCACTGCAGAGCCTTCGAACGCAATAGCTCACGCCGAGTCGGCGCCAGAAGAGACGGCACCGCAAGGCGAAGGCGCCGCTGCAGAACCTTTGGGGATTGAGGCTCCCCCAGTTGATAAGGTCAACGACGATGCAGAGGCACTACCCTGGTACGTCGCCGATCCCCAGCTCGAAGAACAGCTGGAACAGGCTCGGGCCCGAGGCGCAATACCGCGTCAGCTGGGAGTGCTCCGAGCGGAGATGAGCTTAGCGCCAATTAGGAAGGAAGGTGATGATCCACACGAGGAGGAGAGTGAAGAGAAATTGCCCGAAGAGAAAAAGGGAGAAGAGAAAGGACCCGAGGAGGAAATGGGTGAAGAGAAAATGCCTAAAGAGGTAGAGAAGGAAATTCTCCAAGAAGAGAGAGAGGAGAATCTGCCCGAAGAGAAAGAATTAGAAGAGAAGAAACTCGAAGAGAGAGAAAAGGAAACGCTTGAAGAGAGAGAAAAGCAAGTGTCCGAAGAAGAGAAATTATCGCCCGAGAGAGAGAAAGAGGAGAAATCATCACCCGAGAAAGAAGGGAAAGAAAAGGAGGCGCCCGTGAACGAGACAGAAAAGAAGAGCGAAACCGAGAGGATGGAGATCGAGGAGGTGGACAGACAATTAGCGACAGCTGAGGAGGAAAGCCGTAAAGCAAAGGAGGATTTAGAACGTTACGTGAACGCGAATCCAACGACTCCACCGAACTCAGCAAGCGGCGAGATAGCTGCAATTCTCGAGGCAATTGTGAAGAAGGGACCTCGTCAAATTTTAAGAGTCCGTCCCACCCTCCGTGACAGGCAGCCGGCATTAAACATATTGCCAATGGAGAGCAGGCCGGTAGATCAGTGGTTAACTGATGAAGATTGGGACGAACCGCGAGAGAGACCAGTAGCGCCAAGAAGAATTTCTCCAGCTGCGAGACAGCCTTCAAAACCAAAGAGAACGAGGAAGCGCAAGTATAATCCCAATCGACATTTAGAACCAGAGGATTTGGAATCAGTTTTGCCGACGCCTCCGAGATCACCAACGCCTCCAGGTCCACCTAACTCTAGAGGCAGGACCGTATCGCCATGGCGTCCCGTAGCTGGAGCTACAGCGCGGACGACACCGCAGGAGAGGAAGCTCCGGTCCCAATCAGAGAGGAGGGAACGAGTCTCTGCTTATGAGGCTTCAGCAGAAGCAGGTCGATTTCCTGTGAGAACGAGAGGGGTTATGTTTGGAGACCTGCATCCGATTGCAAAGAATCCGCTCTTCGACCCTCCGCCCCGACATTGCTATAACTGCTGGCAGGTTGGGCATGGCACGCGCCAATGTCTCCGCCCTGTAAGAGATGTTTACTGTTATAATTGTGGGCGACGTGGAGAGACACTAGCAACGTGCCCAAGATGCAGTGAGCCACACCTACAATACATACGAGAAGAATTCGGGCCAGCCGCTACAAGGAGGAGCAGTAGTGGCGATAGCGACAGAGGCGAAGAGGCGAAGAGTACGGAGCGTCGAGGCGACTCTAGGAAGAGCACGGAACGTCCGAGTAGGTGTAGAGTCCGAGAGGAAAGGAGGACACCCGAGAGACAGTCAATCGCAGAGGCTACGGTGGAAGCCGCGAGACCCTTACGGACCTGTGAGCAAACTACAGAGGAACTAAGAGCGATGGTTCTAGCCTCTCGAAGGTTTCGGGAGAGCGCAAACGCACCACCTCCACTAGCCCCAGCTCAAGCAGCCGAACCTTCAAGGATCAATCTCGAGGAGGAGTATCAAGCAGCAGAGAGAGTGGAGCCCGTCCTTAGGCTGCTCGAGAGGATAGAAAATTATCCCGCAGACCTTCGTGAGGCAATCATACGGCGAACATTTATAGATCGCAAGTAGAGCCGAAGGCTCAAATAGTGCCAAGTAGGAGGAGAGTTTTTTTTTATGTTTCAGCACCATTTAGGAGGAAGTATCAACGGGAGAACGAGATCCAAGAGAAATTTAAAAGTCAACGGAGAGAGTAAGACTGGATAATTATGAGAGTAAACCGTTAGGTCCAGGATGGACCACTGTAACTGATGTAAGTAGTTTTTTCCTAGTGGTAGACGAAGCTATCAGAGGAAGCTTCGGTCTAGGGGGGAGGAGTTTGTGACGGTGTCACAAGATTCCACACCACCCAGCTTATTTTGCGCAGGGAAAAAGCAAGCAGTTAATTTCCGCGAATAGTTTTTGTGTACGCGCCCGAGAGGATCGAGGAGCGGCGGGAGGCCGCCTCGCAACAACAAGGAGTTTGTCGACGTCAAAAATTCTAACCGGCAACACTGGAGCAGCAATGATGTGTGTGTGTGTGAGCCCGCGAGAGTGTGAGAGAGTGAGAATGTAGCGCGCGGTAGGTTAGAAAAGGCTGGAATTGTAAACGTACTTGCACGTACGTGGCGAAGGCTTTATATTATAATTTAATATGTAATTCTATTAGAAAATAGCGATCGAGTAGGGTGCGTGTATATGTGTGAGAGCGCGCGAGCGAATCGAAAAGTGTTCTTGCGTGTGATTGGATGAGTGTGACGTAGTAACACTGCTATTGGGAGATTAGGAGGTCCGAAGGGCCGCCGCGAGGAGCAGCCGGCATTCGCGAGAAGTCGGCGAGTCAGTACAGATCGGAAGCCCGACGCGAGCAGATCAACAGAGTTGCCTTCGGGAGCCCGGTGCGAGCAGTCGTAAGTGTGCAGAACGAGAAGCCCGAGAGAGTGCGGAACCGTGATCAGCGTGCGTGAAGCGAGGGATTTCGAGAGAGATAGAGCGTGAAGCTGCTACTGAGAGCTGAACCAGCCCGAGAGGAAAAGCCGCGGAGACGAGGACTTCCCAGCGAGAGCAGAGTCGAGCCTGCCGCCAGCCCAAAGCAGAGAGAGAGAAAGGAGCCAGGACGAGTTCGTCGAGCTTCGGAGCCATCGACCTACCAGCGTGGGGTTTGCGCCCGGGAGGAAGAGAGGAGCTCCGAGGAACCGAATTGTAAGATCCAGGTTTTTCCTTTAATTCTTTGTAAGCGACTCCCAGCGGGGAGATAAGCCAGTGTGCGCGCGCGTAAGTGTGAGAGTGAGAGAGAGAGAGAGAGAGTAGGTCGCGGGTTTCGAGCACTAGGGTGTGAAGCGTGTGAGCGCGTGTTAGAGTAGAGAATAGCGAAGCGAAAGTGTGAAAGAAAGGCAGTCGAGTTTTGCGAGCCCCTGCTTTACAACAGAGAGAGAAAAGACAGTTGAGCTCCTTCGTGAGCACCTGCTGTGAATTGTGAGGCAAGGTGGCGGTCGAGCACAAAAGTGTTCCCGCTCCGCGTTAGGTGAGAATCAGAGTGTGTATCTCGCGGTCGGTATTCTCATATTTTCTCGAATGAGAAGGACTAGGCGGAATCTCCTTTTAGATTAGAAATCCGATAGAGTGTGTGTGTGTGAAATTAAATAGATATTGTAATTTTTGTTTTATAAATATATTTGTGCTTGTGGTACGGAAAACAGAATAAAATTTTGTGTTATTTATTTATTGCGAAATAGCACGTCACAGATAATATTTATAATCAAAGAGATACCATCTTCTCTTATAAAAGATTTTCCTTCACAAAGACACTATGAAATTTGCTACGAAATTTTATGGATTAAAGTACACGCTTATAGTTATATTGTGTTAGGGATGGTTTATCACCCTTAGAGGTAGTATTTATAAAAAAAGCCAAAAGACGTCAACTTCATTTTTTTATTATATATGTTGTAATCGTGCACTTGGTACGTCTACAATATTTAACTTCACGACTCGATTAACGGCTGCCTAAAAACCGATGCTCGGCGCAGCTTAGAAAAAACCTAAAAAAATTTAGGTAATTTAGTTTAGGTGAAGAGGGCTCTAAGCAGCCCAGAACTACCCTCTACAGCACCCCACGACCCTACTTCGAGGACAGAAGAACAACCAGCGATGAGACCTGAAAGAAGAAGAAACATTAGTATGCACTAAAAGGGAATTGACTAATGGATTAAAACTTACC
>UCOL01005780.1:0-10865 GCA_900474335.1 Ormyrus nitidulus | reverse complement strand
GGGGTGGCTTCGGGGCTAGGCAAATCTCGGGCACGAAAAAAAAAAAAAAAAAAACCGGGCTCTCTCTCGTATCGCTTTTATTTTCTTGTTACTTTTATGACTCTCGGCTTGATTGCCTTTGGGAAGGTGGAAGCTGTGTTTATGAGTTTTATTTTAAGGGAGCTGCTTTTATGAGACGCCGACTTTCCGGCCTGCCTTCGCTCTCTGCGGGCACTTTTTTTTGCCTTGATAGAAATTAGGAAAAAAGTTTGGGGGAAAATCAGGGCATTCAGGGGCTTTTGCAAGTCACGGAAGTGGAACGGCCGCGTAATGCGTTTTATGAAGCTTTTAGGAAAGTGAAAATCGTTAACTCACTCCATTTTCGGGGAATGAACTTTGTTTATCGGAGGTGTGTGCCTCCATTTTGTTGTTTATCAAATTTTACGAGTTTTCCGATCGACGGACGTAAAAAAGTTTTCAGCGGCTCTAAATCGTCGACGCGGCGAGTAAAGAATTTACTTATTATCTCCGCCGGCACTTTTTTTTTTCTTTAGAAACGAGTCTCCAGATGCCACTAACTCGCGAAAGGGAAAGCCCAGAGTAAAAAATTTTAAACCCGCAACTCCGCCGCCCGCGAAACCATCTCCCGCGAATAGTAAATCCCCTTATTACAAAGATCCACTCCCGATTCAAATTACCCACTAAAGCAGAAAAACTAACCCTCCAGCTTAAAGTCCACCCTTGAAAGCAGCTCTCTCGGCTTCCAAACAATATAACGAAGTTTAAAGGTCCTTCCAATTACGCGCGTGTGGCGGCTCTTTGCATCCGGGAAAATTTACGATCCGACTTTCCCGATGCTTAATTACTCGCGTGTGGCACTAATGACTCAATGCGTCGGCTTTTCCAGGGAGGCGGCCTTTGACTCGCGCGCGGTGGTCCGCTAATGGGCTCGAGGTTTCATTGTTGCACGGATATCTCCGCGGCTGTTTCGTAACGCGAAGAGCAAACACGACCCGGTTCGGAGCTCCTTCGCGTGGATTCGAGGCGAGTCAACAATCGGGATTTAGGCCCCAATTTTAATTGCGTCCGTGTGTTTTTCTTTGCCGGAGATTGCAGGAGTTGTATGCCAGATGTCAGCGTTTCGGGCTCTACGTGACTGGAAAGATTTATTCTCGCGGCTTGTTAGTCGGTTTTCCTTTGCTTTGGGTTATCGCATTGTAAGTTGGATGCTTTGGAGGAGCAGTTCTAGGCAGATTGCTGCCGATGTAAGTGCGGGATAGTTTTGAAAGCGTAAACGGAGCTTGCTTTAGACGTTTTTACGATCTTTAAATATGGAATGTAGCTTAACCTCAAAACGCTTCGAGATTTACGAGTTATAAGTTATTTATTAAATAAGCAGCTTTAACCTTTTTTCTTTTAATTACTTCATTGACGAATAAGGCCTTTTTAAAATAAAATATTAAGTGGCTATGAATGTTTAATGCTTCTATTTTTGCCAGTTAATAAGTGGTTAAATTTTTATTTTCATTGTACACTGACCGAATGCTATTTTTAGACATAATTTCATCGAGTCCGCTCGTAAACGAGTTTTTAATCATTTACAAAAGCCGTATTAACGTACCGCAGAATCTTCTTATCCCGTTTTAACGCTTTTATTACAGCCATGCATCCAGCATAAATTCTCAAGTATGACTGATAGTGACATATATAAATCATTTCCAGTCCAGCAGGATGAAGCCCATCACTCGGCAGCCCATTCTTTTCTCTCCACGGATCGTAACGCTAATCGTCATTAATGTAAACGACGGAGCCGACGCGGAAGGGAAAATAAACACGAGTGCGAGAGCGCGTAATAGATCGGCGTGTTTATTCGAAGGCACTATTAAAACGTGGCGCGAGTCGGCCCGTCGAGTCTCTGAAGTATATCGTGGCCTTTGAAGCTGCCGCCGCGGTAAATGGATCTCGATGAAACGACGCCCGAGAATCGATTGGAAAAGCTTCGATCCGCTTTTTTTGTGAAAACCGCTGTTTAGCGGCGAGTCGAATCTTCCTTTTTGGGGGGAGGATCCTGGGTGGGAACCTCTTCCTTTTCTGGCTGCGACGAAGCTTTATGGGATTAAGAGGAAGAGAGTTCCTTTGGAGGAATTCGAGGAGTTTTTGCGCCGCGAGTTGTGCTTGGCTTTAAGGAAAATGGTGATCTTTGGAATTGAAGAAAAGATTAGGTGGAAAAAAATGAAATTGCTCTTAAAAAATATTGTTACGGCGTTTATCTACTCGTTTCTAATTTAGAAATCTCCCTTTCCATTGTGGAAAAAATTATTCCAAGGACACATTATGCAGAATAAATATACTCGACATTCTCTTTATAAAAATGCAAGATAACGTCGTCTTATCTAACTTATAAACATTTTGAAAAGTGAAACGAGTCGAAACAAAAGTCTCGGGGCCGGAAACCCTATCAGAAGTAAACGAAATTCACACTACATAATTTAGCCTTCGACCGGTGTAAGTATATATCGAAAGCGATAAATAACCGAGCAACGAATAGCGCGAAATCCGATCCCCGATCGCAAAAGTCTCTGGACTTTACAGGCGAGTAATTGGTGAAATATGGACAAATAAGGCAAGGGCCGGGGGTATAAATTTCTTGGAATCTGATTCCTCGGACCCTAAGGGTCAGCGATCGACTCGTATTTTTTCATTTCCGTTAATGTTATCGAGCCGCGCGTTTATTTGCATCATATCTACCCCCGCGTCGATGTTCCTCAAGCGCCATATTGCGCCGGAAAAAAGAAAAGGTGCGCGTTCGGGGGACTCGGGAGACATTTATCTGCCATTTAATTAGGGGGGGATTCTTATCTTATCTGGGGACAATAAAGCGGGTTTCTCGAGCTCCTTATTTGTGGAAAATATAACGTTTTCCCGTGGCGGCGGCGGCGGCCCCGTCATAAATTCGGCGGGCGTATCTGAGCCACGGGCTTCCGCGCGTCTCCGCGCTAATTTCATTATATCTGGAAATTAAGCCGCCGCGCTGTATAATAATGATTTCTCGACGAAAACACGAGACGCCAGAATAGAAATGTATCGCTTATCTGCCACGGAGATTTAGGAGTCGCGATCGCGATAACGCGCTCGGGATTTTAATTACGCTTTTGATTCATTCGTTTTGTTTAAAAGCTGAATTGTGCCCGACATATTTTATAATGAATATAATTTTTAGGCTAAGTTAAAATTCACGTTTGTATGCTCGAATAAAGTTATAACCGCTAATCTCCAGAGCTCGAAATTTAGCTTACTTAGCTAAAAAGTTTTCTTAATAATTTCACCTCCGTTCCGAGTATTAAATAACTTTATATTCTTGTCGCCCCGGGAACAACTTCTCGAGTTAAAAATGAGCGGATAATCGTCCAGCTTAAAAGTTCCTATATTTATTCCCTATTCAGGCGCACACTCGCCGATTTTCCGGGGGCGGCTTTTCGCGCATAATCCACCTTTGAAAAATATAACTCAGCCGCCAGGCGCGGCGGCCCTCTCCTCGAACTTCCGTCCCGTTCGACGATAAATCGAAAAATTGCCGTCTCCAGGCCGCAATCTTTTCGGAAAAGCGAGCAATAAATTCATTGTCGGGCTGCTTTTATCGACTCCTCTCCGTATTTTGACGCTCGGCGCAGGCCTATCGGGGGCTCGATGGAATTCGCCTCCTCTCTCTCTGCATTCGTATTCCCCGTCTGTCTCCCATTGTCTCGGGGAAAAGTTTTTTGCCCCCCTCTCTCTCCCCCTTTTCGGGAGGAAGTGCTGCTTTGAGCTTCCGCCTCCGCCCCGCGTGTGAAATGAAATGTAAAACTAGAGGGGGAGGGAGGGAGAGGAGGCAGTCTCTCTTCCTCCCGTATCTGGGATAAGGGTTACGCTCTCGGGATTGGGACATTTATTTCGCGCGCGTTCGCAGGGAGAGAGGCCTCTCCGTGACGAAAAAAAAAGCGGGAGGGGGCCGCTCGCTTGATTTCCTCCGAGTCGGCAATTTTTCCGGCCGCGAGAGCTGCGTGCACAGGCCCTCGGTAACGCATGCAGTCGGGAGAAAAATTTCGAATCAAGAAAACGATGCGTCACCGGGCGACGTCTTCCCCGCTGATACCGGAATCATTCTTCTTCTTAAGAGACTCGAGATTAGGGATTATCGATATCGGGATGTTTTATATAAAGTATTATAGGCTCGGTGTATCATTTATTTTCGGGAGTATCGCCGATGGGATATAGGCATTTTTCAGAGAAATGTAATATCCGCAGGGATTTTTTAATATTCAAACGTCATTCAATATTTCTTGAAAAAAAGAAAGGCGAAATTTAAAACCAGTATCTATTTTGTCAAAATTGCGATATAAAAATTGAAATGTCGATGAAAACGTTTCCATTACTTTATCTGAATTTCCCGATCTTGGGCAGATTGAGATTAGTAATAAAACCCCTTAAGCCCCGTCCAGGAACGGCGCGCCCAAGTAAAGCACTTTCCCCCGCTATCGGCTAAAAATCTCCTCGATAAGTCCGTTAAAACGCTCTCTCCTCTCGGCGAGCAGGCAAAAGGCCAAGTAACGAAAGACAGCCTCGAGAGCAACTCCAACACAGCGCCGAAAACTCCCGAGCAAACAGGCTCGGAAGCTCCTCGGGAAAAAAAGCTCGCCCAACACGGCTCAGCGCGAAATTACACGCCGGTGTACATAAAGACACAACAGGCCTCTGTTTACTTTCACTCGCGGACGTGAAATGCATAAGGGGCACAAAGTTCTTAATTGAGGGATCGCTTATCGTCGCGGCATCTCTGTATATTCGCAGGAGGGCCGCCCTCTCGTAATCGAGAAAGTTTCCTCCCTCGAGGACGCACGCACTGCTCTCTTTCTCTCTCTCTCTCTCTTTCTGTACAGGCAATTCGGCTATCGGAATTCGATCAAATCCTCTCTCTCTCTCTCTCTCTCTTGCAGCCCGGCGGAGAGGATCGAAATCTTCCAGCTCGCGTGACACGTCGCCGAGTTTGCTCGAGCTTCGCACTCGAGAGCCGCCCCCTTCTTTGCTCGGTACACAAGGCGAATCTTATTTTCCGAGGTCCATTGTGAAGCGGTGCGTGCCGGGGGATTGGGGACGAAATTCGGCGGCGGCGGCGGCTACGGCGGGTGGCGCGAAAAGTAATATCGGGGCCGGGCCTTTTGATTGATTGATTTTATGATTCATGCCCCTCTCGGAATTTGATTGCCGGTAATTCCGTTGCGCGAGTATTGATTTTCGAGACTGACGAATTTAGCGCCTGTCGGCGCAGTCGGATCGAGTTAAACGTTGGACTCTTTTGCAAAATTATGCCGGCCCTCGTGGCGTTATTAAATCTGTACTCAATTTTCACTGCGAATGTTGCGGAAAGTTGTGGCTGGTTATTTATTTACGGGTGGTAATTACCCTGAACGTGCTTTCGCGCATGTTTTCGTATTATTATTGACAAAACTGTACAACTTGTTGAAAATTGTGGTCTACAAACTTCAAAAGCTTAGTCCTATAATTTTACAATAATTACAAGTTTTTTTTTTTTTTTTTACAAGAGTATCTGAAGTTTTCTTCCGGCCGCGGAAAATTATATTTTGAAAAAGGTAAAAATTATGTTTCTCGGTAAAGTACCGTACATCATTCGGCGAAAACAAGCGTAAAAAGTTAATTAGAATGGGGCAAACACAAAAAAGACCATACGCTCGTCGAGTTCAAGGTATGAAAAAGTGCTTTTGCAATTTAAACGAGAAGCCATCGATTTTAGTTACTCCGAGCAACGAGCAGAGAGAGAGCGAGCGAGAGCGAACGGATAGCGGCAATACGCAGGGCTTAATTGCCTGGCTTTCTCGGATTTTTCTCAATTAACAGGAGAAAATCCACGGGGATTCGAAGAAGCCGGGCCCCGGAATATCCGTCGAGAATTCATAACAGTCGGGTAATTCGCGTCCCGAGATGAAATAGAGCTGTTCGAAACACTTTGCGCCGCAAACGAGCCGGATAAATTAACGAGGAAAATTAAAGGCTCGTCCCGACCAATATGTATACTCTCCGCCGGCTCGATTTACCGAGCAACTTGCTTTATGCATTGTCGGGGAGAGAGAGAGAGAGAGAGAAAGGGAGAGAGCAGCCCAGGAGGGAGTCGAACGTGTCTCGCGGAGCGGCGAAGGGCCGATTCTCGGGCTTGGCTCTGCCAACAAAGCCTAACTAACGTAAATAAGACGTCGGGGAGGAAGGTAGAGAGATGGGTAGACACGGCATGACGAGGAAGAAAAGTCAGAGACGCGAGTGGAATATCAGCTGCTTTCTTCCCCTCCCCCCTGGCAAAATTGTCGATTCCGAGCGATGCCTCGCTCTGCGACAAGTAATTAAATGTTCCGAGCCGCGCACGAAAAATGCCTGCTCGAGCGTAAAGGAGGAGCGACGTTTTTGACAAAGGCGCCTAGTGGCATTATTTGCTCGGGTGTAAAATTCAGCTGGATTTTCGCGTTATATTTTCAGAATTACTTGGAAATTCGAATGGAGAGCACTATTTTTGCTCAAACGGTAAAAATTGTTTTAAAATGTTGACAGTATCGACGCGTATATTTTTAACTTTGGAGAATAAATTTTAGCTACCGTAAATCAGTTCCGTATATCCGCGCGTTAATTAACGGCCTTTATAGTTCGTCGTGTTTTTGCGGCTCTAGAATTACAGAACTTTGAGTCAGGCCTTTAAAAAAAAAAAAAACCTGTAAAACAATACAATCGCACTAATTGCCCGACTCCATCATCGTTTCACTAATTTTTACTCGCCATCAGGCACTTTGCATCAAAGCGACAAAAACAAACAACTCAAAAAATTAAACAAGCCGCGCTGCCGAACGAAAATAACATCGCTCTTAATTCAATTCCCGCACTGCGGCACAACATATCGCTAAACAACGCGGCACTGCACGACAGAGCAATTAATAGTCAATCTAAATTAGAGCGATTCAGATGATTCCTAAGGCGGGGAAAGTCGCGTGTTGGGCTCCCTCGGCCAATTACGGCTTTTCCTCCTCGGCAAGATGACGCTCTTTCCCTTCTTCTCGTCCCTTACGTTGGCCCCTTTGCCGGGCGAGCCTCGAGAGAGCGGAGAGCGCCGGAGAAGCGATGAATTTGCGAGTTTTTTTTCGCTCTCTCCCTGCGAAAGGGGAGCGCGGCGCCCGGCTAAACGAAGGCGAGTGTCTTAAAAATCTTTTATCGCGCTCGACTGAGGGCCGAAGAGTCGAGCCTCCCGGCGAAGGGGCTCCACTTAATTTTCCTTGCCTCTTTCTTATCTTTGACGTTCGAGGGCGCAAAGACGCGAGCACACCTGTTTTTATAAGTTGCCGGGAAATAAGCGAGCCGTGTGACGCGCCAAGTGTCACGGGCCTTTGTCGCATCTGCGGGGGGCAAAGCTCGCGCTGTTATCGAAAGATATACTCTCCAATTATTTTACGCTCTTTATCGGCATTTATTTTTAAAAACCTACGTTTGTGATTTTGAAAGAAGCATTTATGGATTTAAAAGGCATCCGTGCGCCAATTTTAATATTTTTTTGGATTTCAATGAAAAATAAAACTTCTGTTTGCTTATAAAATATATATATTTTTTTTACATGTAACCGAATATAAAAATAAAATTTAAATTCAATTTAAAAAGTTTTGCCGATATTAAAGAGGTATACAGTACGTTTCTTTTTCGCGCACAACGTTATACCGGCTGTGTCAATACTGCAGTATCGATTTTCTTCTTTTACTTCAATTTTTTGCGAACTTTTATAAAGCAAAAGTTATTTCAAACAACGGGCAGAAAGTTTAAATTGCAACAATTTCTTTTATTACAGTTGATAGGGCAAAATGGAGGGGGCATTAATACAAACAGTTATTATCCCCGTAAAATCCATACTGACGCATCATTAGATCTCTCGAGCCCGATATGTAAATCCGCGCTGTGTATCGACACAATAATCGAAGGGGAAATAATTACGAAAGTACGGCGTATATAATGCCGGCATCATTTTTCGCGCAAGCATTCACGACGGATTTTCCCGTCGATTTGACGGGCAAATTGCTCGGCGGGGGAAAGAAGCACGAATGAATACACTCGTAGCCGCGATAAATCTCCTTATGTACTCTGCTTTTGCCCCCTCCCAGTCATACGCGATAAGTCCCTAATGAGGGAATCCACCGAATTCGCCGGATCGAAGCTCTCCGCGCGCCGATGCCCGCAGGCGCAATAAAAACGACTTGCCCCGCCGCGATCGGAGCTCCGAGCAATTTGCATGAATTACGCGCGAGCTCTCTCCTTTACCCTTCCTGTTTTACGTGCGAGAAAATTTTCGCGGGTATTATAACCGTTCCGCTTTCTTTATTGGGACCATACAGAATAAATATTGGAGGAGAGAGAGAGGAAATTTCGGAGAGGAAAATCCCCGAATGTATGTTTTATCGCGGATTTTTTTTCCTATTGCTGGCGCGGGGGAAATATTAAAGTTGCGCGTGAGAGAGAGAGAGAGAGAGAGTCTTATTGAATTTAATAAGTTCCGCTGTACGCGTATGTAAAGTGGCTTTGCGTTATTGTAAGTTAAAATCAATATTTGATAAAAGCTTTGTGCAGTTCGACTATGGTAAGTACGGCATAAAAGTCGGAGAAATGAGAGGCAATATTTCTTGCCGCCAAATCCCCGTCGATAATAAAATTTACGGCGCCGGGACTCAGAGGTAAAAACATTTCCTAAAAAATTTATTAAAAAGGTAGCTGCTAAAAGCGCTCGCTCCGCCCGGAAGATAGGCGCATTAGAAGCAAATCAATGTGGGAAAAGTATTCGAGATTTTTTTGTGCAAATATCAAATAAAGGTAAATGCAAAAAATAGGCAATTGTAATAAAAGATGCACAGATTGTTTGCACTTACGTTTTCTAATTCTTCTTTCTGTTTCTGTTTATCCCATTAATTAATAAATCTATAGCTTTTGATCTCTGTAATCTATTTATGTTGCTAATTTGTAAATTACCTAGTTCTTCTACTTTTGGAGCTAAATTAGAATACTTGAAGTCGAATTTTGCAAAACCGCTAAAGGTGGCAATATCATAGCTAAAAAGCGTGTTAAAGGAGCAGCAGTTAATAGAGTCTGGTCTCCCCCGAAACATCATCAGGCTGAAATAAACCGAGCGGCGGGCGTTTCATTGCGTTTAATCAAGAAAATTCGAGCGGCAGAAGAAGGCGGCGGCAGCAGCAGCAGCAACGACTCGCAAAGCCATCTAATCGAGCCGCCGCGAGGAAATCGCGCTTCGACGAGTTCGCAAGCAATTAGGCAAGTTTCGGGCCGGCTCAGGCGTGCGCGCGAGCGTCGCTTTCCGGGCTCGTGGGTTGCGCGACAAGCCGGAAACCGGCTGTTTATGAATTTCGGCCCCGACAGACGGAGCCGTTTAAGGGCGCCGGAGCAAGTACAGGGCCAAGGTGAATCAAAGTTGTTTGCGTCGCAGCGCGTTAACCGGACCCTCCTCCCTTCGACGAGGCGCCGGGACTTTGCTAATTAGGGACGCCCGGCTTTGACACTTTTCCGCTGAGTTTTCTTATTCTGCTTATCGATTTCGGGATTGGAGAGGGGAGGCTTACAGGCGAGGCGGCGGGATTGGAACGACACCGAGAAATCATGACGCGGGAGATAAAAGTTGTTTAATAAAAGATGCTGCACTCATAAAGCTGTCGTGCCTTTTTGGGTTAAGTTTTCCTGCTCAACATAATACAGCTATTTTTAGTCTGAGGAAAATCGTTGACGTCTAATGAATAATAGAATATTGCGGTGTGTATAGTATTTTACTAAAATTTCTAATATAATTTTTATGAAATTTACTGCACGGATTATAACATTTCTTTTTAGGGGATTAACGAGCTGTAGTTGAATTTTTAACGATATAGTAACTCTTTTTCATTTTTTTACGATATTTCAAAGAAAAATATCTGTGCTCATGTTTTATGATATATATTTTGTAGATTAAAAAAAAAAAATAATTTAAAAACATACCTTCATTTGTTGTGCAGTTGAATTTTCTCAATTTATATTATCTAATTTACATTACTTTATACTCATATTAATCTAACACATTTTTGCAGAATCAATGTAATTAAAATGGAATAAATAATGACCGACAAGTACAACGTGAAAATTCAGATAAAGGCACGACAATGCTTGATTTACGAAACATTAGCTCAGCAAAAGGAACTAAAATTTCACAATTCAATCGCGCTGAGTACTTAAACGACGTCGGCCCATATATCTCCTTATCTAAGCCGCGATGACGTGTTCCTGCATTATACGAGCGCTCGAATTTACTTTGGGAAAATTTACGGCGCGCAAATTCAACATCAATTCGCGCTCTCGCACGTACATCCCCGCGCGCGTCGAGGCTCCGTCATGCTTGCGGGGGAAAAAGTGAGAGCGCGCGTTTCCCTGGCGACAAAGTCTGCACAGCCGAAAAACGTATCAAATTTAGTTCTCGCCCCAACGCGATTCGATTGGCCACCCCGCAGCCGAAAGCATCTTTCGCGCATAACAAGCGGAGAGAGAGAGAGAGCTGCTCCCAGGTCAATACCCAGTGGAAATCGAGACTTTCTTCACCGAAAAGTCGGGGGGAGGACACGGGAGAAAATTTCCGCCGGGGCTCTCTCTCTCTGGCATTGTTTCGCGTATACGCCGCAAATAAGGAAGACGGAGCGGAGCTGGCTCGGGGATGCTCGAAATTCCTGGGGAGAGAGGAGTATAAATTCTCGAAATAAATTTTAGCGCAAGGAGTTTGCGCAGTTACTCGGATAGTTCTTTCGGCGCGCGGGGGAGGGGGGGGGGGGGGATTTTGTGGG
>UCOL01005779.1:0-10858 GCA_900474335.1 Ormyrus nitidulus | reverse complement strand
TTCGGCCCCCCCCCCCCACTCTTTAGTAACTTGAAGACCTCGAATCGGGGTAAAAATTACTATACTTTATATTAAAATTTACTACGTACGTTTAATAATTTTTGACAGGCTTTTAGTAAAAATTGCTAAAAATATAAAAAAAATGATCAAACATATAGTAAATTTTAATATAAAGTGTAGTAATTTTCACCGTACCTCAATCTGTTCTTGAGTTACTAAAAAGTACAGCAATTTTTCCTAAAACGTTTTTCTCTGTGTAATTAAATACTATTGCATATACATATTAACTGCTAATAGCACCAACAATTCTTATTTTTGTGAGGCATATTAATCACATTTATGGCAAAATATTTCAAAAAATAACACATTTTATTGATTACAGGTTTTACTCAATTCTTCAGCTAATCCAAAATCAGCTAAGAAAAAGAAAAAGAAGGCAGATCAACCTGACGTAGAAGCCGATTCTAAACTTTATCCATTGCCAGCTGCTTATGCATGAAAAAATTAAAAAATTGAATATGTGAAATAAAAATAAATTTGATATATGTATTATACGTTGATTTATTCTTAAAAACATCTAAACGTTAATTATGCAAATTGGAAAAATTTAGAAAATAAACCAAAATTTTTATATTAAATTAAAATAACGCGTTCATCTATTATTTTGTATGCAATTTTTTAACCTTTAGAGGGCCACAAAACGCCTTGAGGAGTCAAAATATTAATTTTTGGGGTATTCAAATTGTTTTATTCAAATCGCTTGAAAATTTATCTGTAGGGATTTTCGGAATCTTTAATCATGTTTCTATAATGAAAATAATGAAATTCAAAGTGTCAGTTGATACAGTTTTTATCATTAAACTTTTGGCACCATTTATAAATGCTGTTTTTCTAGTAATAATAATATGAAATAACTATACATATTTTATATCACAAAGCCCAAATAAAACTAACAATAATACAATTATAAATTTTTTTGTAATTTTGAAAATTTTAACATGTGACCTTACCGTTCTGGACCGGCCTACGCCTGTAGGCGTAAGTGGTCTGACTCGCCATCATCCAAATTTAGTTCGACCATAAATTAGGAACCTCAGATCACACTTCTAAAGAAAAATGCGCTTTTGATATTTTTGAAAACCCCGGCCCTCTAAATGTAGTAATTTTTAAAATTAATATTTTATAATCTTGAGAACGTATTTCAAAATGCAAACGCATTATTAATCGTTAGAAAATTTTTAAATATATTTTCGCTCAATTTAATTGGCTATTTGAAAAAATTGTTAATAATGTGTTTACTAGAAAACGTTTTTTCAAAATACTTATAATTTTTTATCTCAAAGTTTTAGGTTTTAAATTGTTGATATTTTTTTAAAACTATGTAACTATTATTGCTTACGGCATTTTTCATCATTTTATTATTATTTATATTATAACTATACAGTAAATCTCTTTAGGAGCAGAGTAAACTTAACAGAAGCGGTTACAATTACTTCCTTTAGCTAACTTTGAACTCAAGGTAGGGATACTATATTAGCACACGGCAAATAAATTTCTAGAATTTGAAGCAAAATTTTATTGCTTTTACAAACATATTTTACTTTGATTTATTACAAATTAAAAATATACATAACAATTACAATTCTCTCTTAATATTTTAAAAATTTTACTTTTTGCTTTTCAATTTTTCTGAAAGATCATCAAATGTTGGATCTTGAATGTTAAGCATTAAGCTGTTGCCACTGAGGTACACTCTGTTTTGAGAATTGGAAATCTGAAAAAGTTATAAAAAAAAATTAATTATATAAATCAATAATTAAATATTATATTATTACTTATGCATTACGCACGATAAATATATTTATTTCTATAATTAATATTCAATTATGAAAATCTTTAATATTCTAAAAAATTTTTGCATAAAATTAATTTATTTGCAAATTATAATACTAAACCACTATAATACAGGGAAAAATAGAATGAATATTTTATTTTTCAGTAAATTATAATAACATTTTAGTGGACTTTTACTTTATATCTTTTATATCATAAGCTATTATTTATAAAAAATGTTTTTAATAACAGTGAAGTAACGTTTCTAATATTTCTCTGTTTTCTTTTAAATATAATTATAATGTATTGCATACATTTATAATATACTTACTGTTCTTGAAATAGTTTGTGCTGCTCGGATTTTTCGTAGTTTTAAATACCCAGGATTAAGACTTACCGCCATACCTAAGTAAGCTTCAGTTAAGAAAAATTTTAAAATAAGTGTATATATTTTCAAATTTATCATTTGTTAGTTTTGATGACTTTAAAGTAATGAATGTAACAGTCTCTATAATGCATATTAAAACAGGTATAAGCGATCATATTGTTAATTTAATTCACGTTTTTTACTGGTGACTTTACTAAGTCCTTGGTAATATATAATACGTAAGTCTTTGGTAATAAGATATGATTTAAAATAAAAAGATATATGGGGCCATATAGTGAAGCTACTGTGTTAAACAAAATTAATTTAATAATTAGCCCGTTTAGTTTTAATATTCTAATATTTATTCAAAAAAAAAAAGTTTAAAAGTTTCTGATCATCTTTAAAAATTACCATTTTCTTATATAACAATCATAGCAAGTATAGAGTTCTGATTATTATAATTTTCTAATCCAAAACACGTTATTATACTTTTCGATTGCGCTTTTCTAAATTTCACGAAACAACAGTTATTGAATATAAACAATTTAGATATTTGATTTAAAATTATATGGTTATAATTACATGAATGTGTATTAAGTATTCAAAAGGATATCATTTTTGCTGCTTCTGCTTCTCCCTCAGCTTGAACAATTTTTTGCTGTCTTTCTTGTTTAGCTCTTTCTACTACAAAAGCTGCCCGTTGAGCTTCTTGCTGAGCAACCTGCTTTGCTTCTACGGCAGCTGTATATTCTTTACCAAAACTTAGTTCTGTTATTGAAACATCATCTAAAATTATATTGAAATCTCGTGCTCGTTCTGTCAGTTCTTTCCTCACCATCATAGATACTTGTTGCCTCTGGGTAATTAACTGAGATGCGTTAAATTTCGCTACCACAGATTTTAGAACTTCATTACATATACTGGGTAACACCTGTTGATTAATAAGGATTCGATTAAATTAGAGATTCTGAATCTTTTTCGTGAGAATAAAAAAATTACGTAAATTAAGAAGTCTGTTTTAAAAGAGTATTTTTTAAAATTTGTAATGCGGTAAAATTTGAAAACATAATTTGCAAAAATAAAAATGATTAATATACCTTTTCATCATAATCCAATCCTAATTGACGATACATTGAGGGTAACGTATTTGCATCTGGACGTGACAAAACTCTTAAAGAAATATTTACCATTTGTAAATCTTTAGAACCCGTAGGTGAAGAAATTTTTCTTGGCCTACTTCGAATATCATAAATTATCGGATAATGAAACCAGGGTAATCTAAAATGTAATCCTTCGGCCATAATATCTTTTTGAACACCTCCAAGTCGTGAAAATATAATAGCTCGATGTCCACCATCCACTAAAAAGGGAAAATAACTTTAGATACAATAGAAATGTAAAAATTGATGTTTGTACATTTCTTTTAAATACATATAAATACTTCAATCTAAAGTCAAAGTATTTTAATCAAATGAGTTTAAAAATTTGATCAATTAAAAAATAAAAAATTTATTTTAAGGACGTTCAACGGCAAGTTAATTTACTAATAAGATTATTACATAATTATGAAATACCATATCGTATAATCATGAAATAAACTATTCTATACTTGTTAATGATAGGAGTATGTGTATACACCACTGTAGGGTAAACATTACACTACTGTGTCTGATACACTTTTCTGAGCAAGAATAAATGTTTAACTTCTACAACCCCTTTTAAGTACTGAAAAGGTTAATATAAAACAACAACGCTGCAACGTTGCGACATCATGTGAATCACGTTGGTTTTTGGTATAAATTAATTAATTACTAAGCTCATAGGTATTGAATCATTGGTTTTAAGCTTGTCAAATAATCTGGTGCAAAATTTCTTTGAAATCTGGACGGTAGTTTTTGTATAATTCAGAGAAAGAAAATGTTGAAAACTATTTTCTCACGTATCCTAGATAAATAAAAATTTAACTGAGTCACGTTTATACTAAAATTTACCTATACGTTAAGTTTCAGTTAACCCAGTTGAACAAATCCATGCTGAAATCCACATGGAAATTAGTATGAAATTCACATGGATTCCACATGAAATCTACGTAGAATCCACGAGGATTCAGTCTGGAATCGTCATGTGGATTTCAGTATAGAAATCCATGTGGAAATCTAAGTACTGAAAGTTTGCAAACTGTGCAACGTATTTCTTCACGGATTTCTGTAGAAATCTATGTGCTGAAAACTTGTAAAATATATAACATAGTTTTACACGGATTTCCATAAGGATTTCTGTACTGACATCCACATGGCGATTTCGGACTGAATCCACGTGGATTCTACGTAGATTCCATCTAGATTCCACATGGATTTCAGATTGATATTTCTATGTGGATTTCAGCATGGATTATTTCAACTGGGAATTCTGAACGGTAATTCTCAGACCTGCGTTACCACCTTAAACCACTATACTTTTGTATGCCCTATGGCGATTCTGAAAAATTCTGAAACATTTTGAAGCTCCTGAAACCATTTTTTTACACGTTACTAGCAATAACTCGATTCGTCCATTACTTTTCGCAGGACTTTCGCTGTTATACAGGGGCAGCCATCTCGATTTTTCAGAATCACCAGACAGCATATGAAAGTGTATGCTTTAAGCTACAATTTGCACTACATATGAGCTTTCTATACGTCAAAATCGAAAAGGAGCATGGGAGCAGGATCTCCTGTTGACAGAGAATGTTCAATACATATAAAAAAGTTTATAAATTTTTAAAAACCATAAAATTTAAACAGGCATATTAGATTTGTCGTTTAAGTTTAAGTTCCGTATTTTAGTCACTAATTATTTTACATATTATATTAATTATTAATTGTTCTTATTAATGATGAAACTTAAGAGTTCTTTTGAAATTTGAGGTCTGAATTTTAGTATTCAACTTCGAAGGTAGTGGATTAGAAATTTCAGTAAAGTAAAACTAAAAATTCAAATACATGAGATTTTCAAAATTAATATGCAAAAATTTGCTGACGAAGTATTCAAAATTAAAATTTTGAAAATCAAAGAATAAGTCAAAGAATAGGGATTTTACATTTTTGATCCATTTAAAATAATTTAGAACCCAATTAATCAACAACTCCATAAGTCCTCGAAAAACGATTTTCAAGCGATAATATTTATGCAGATATTGGAATATGATTTTTTTAAATCAGCATTTTTTAAAATATGTATTTGCATTATTTTTATGTGAATGATTTAAGGTTTTCCCTATTGACAAACTTTGTTAAAGTAGCACAAAATCTCATTGATTCAGGTGCAAATGCATGTGTTAAATCCTATAAATTGAAAATAAATTTAAGTATTATAAGAATTGCACAAATTCCACAAAGGCAAGTGCAAACATACACATTAAATCCTATAAAAAAAAATTTTTGACAAGAAAAGTTTCAATGCGGTTTATATTGCTTAAACCCGAAAAAAACATGCATTTTATCTTTTATCTCAAATCTGATAAAAGGATTTATATAAAATTTTCTAAAAAAAAATTTGTTAAAAGTTTACCAGAAAATGCTTGAATTATGTTTCCCAAAGAATCAATACAGTTAACAAAGTATCCCTAAATTTTTTATCTAAAAATTAACAAATAGTATATCTATTATTTCAATGGTATATTTTTCTTTTATTATTTTTTTGTCCAAATTTCATAATATCATTTTCTTTTCAAAGGAAAGAGATACAATCTACATAATTCATTTCAAAATAATACATAATAAGAAATTATTGTTTTATTTGAAACTTTTCTGTAGGTTTTTTCAAATAAAATTAAATAGAATGTGGAGCGTAAATTGAGGATGTCCAATAGATAGTCTCAAGTTGGTGAGGCAAAATTAAAATGATACAAAATTTCCAAAACAAGTCCAGGGGGATCATTTTATTTTAACCTAACCAACAAAATAAAATAGAATTTATTTTTAAAATACATATTTTTAAAACTACAATTAAATAGTATTAAATAAATAACTACTATTTTTAACTACGATTTAATAATATTAAATAATTATAATACTACATGTAATATTTTATAAATTCTAACACAATTGCAAATATAAATTATTTAAAATAAAATTGATGTAATCAAAATACTTCTGTTGTTTTAATAATACTTGAATAGCAGGCCCGCATAAAAATTTCATAAGATCTCATGTGAGAATTTGAAACATCAGAACTCATATAAAATCTCATTAGAGATCTGATGCCTGAAATTCTTATATGAGATCTCATATATTAACACACAGGGAGCTATCAGAGTTTTATTTCAATATTTCAATATAGAATCTACTATTAAAATGTTGTTTCATGCTGCTCATAAATATAGAATCAACTAAAATCACATAAAAATAATTTTTACAGAAGTTTAAAGTTTTATAAGTTTTTACATTTAGTTAACCTTTTGAATATTAAAATTAAAATAAATGAATTTCATTCGTCATTTGACTGGCTCTGCTTCGGCTTTGCCTCTCCAAAAATTTTTTCCTTAAAAAGGACATCTCACTTGACATCGAAATGTTGGAATTTAATGAAGTAAAGGACGGAAAAAACATTAGTTGTTCATTCACACCATTTTACCAATTTCTCCGTCATTAGTATCATAAAACTTTAATAAATGAATTTGTTATTTCATTTTAATTTTGTAAAATGAACTTAAAAATAATAAGTATTACTAGAAATACCTTATGAAAAGTTTTTAGTGGTTACATAACACTTAAGCTATGGAAATAAATAAGTAAATATGAATTATGAGATATAAGAAATAAAAATATTCTTTTTTTTTTAAATAAACTTAAAAGCAATAATCCTTTAAAATTTGTTAAGATTTTAATTCTTACATCATTTTTTATTAAAGAAATAATTGCAAAATTTAAAACAAAATGTGTTTCAAAACCTTTTTAAAAAAGTTTATAAAAAAAATTAAAAGTTAATAAAATTTGATTAGAAAATTTAATGTTGAATTCTAATAAAAAATTTTTATGCAAAGTTGTTACAAATCTAATTTCTTTGTTTTGATATTAAAACTAAGAAAAGCATTGGCATTCATGATTATACGATTTCATTTATAGATAAGAAAATAAAAATTAAAACAACATGCTAACAATGGTTAAAAAGTAATTTTTAATAATTATAATGCCTTTTAAAGTCTGTATAACATGAAATTAAAAATTTCTTTTAATAATCTATTTAACAAGATTATATTAATATTACCATTATTAAATTATCTAAAATTACATCATAATTAAGTTTTTATTAATTTTATGAAATAAATTGTGATATTTTACAAATACTAAATACTGAAAAATAAAAAACATCACATTTTTGCAATAATTATATTAAATTGCATTCAATTCAGCAAATTTTTAAAACTAAATGCATACCAGTGTACATAGATTGTGAAACACCATAGGCTGCTACGCCAGCCACAGCAAGTACTTTCATTCCAACATTAAATCCTGCCGGTCCCTTGCCAAAACGGCTTGCTAAATCATTTAATTTACTTTGGGCCATTTTAATAATTTCCTTTTAACTTTTTTCCAATTAATTTCTTATATTATACCCGCTTACATCCGGCACCTAGATTATAGGTTATTAGAAATTTATATGATATCTCCACGTGACTGGATTTGAATAACAAAGTTTGCAAAAAATATATTTTATAATATAGAATAAGATATCTGATATATATTAATTAGCGTTCTTTAAATAAAAGTACTATAAAAAATCATACTTTTTTTGTAACGTAAAAGGAAAAATAATTATATTTTAAAAGATTTTAAGACTTAAATTTTATATCTTTTTTATAAAAATAAACTAATTTTTAACAAAATTAATTTTATTTAATTGCAAAACGACTCTCTTTAATTGCGCACCCTTTATTTTTTATTAAATTGATATTTTTATTAAAATATTAAAAATATTAAAATATATTGAATTTAATTTGAAATGTAGGAACTTGGAAATGGCGTTTCGGAATACGTTTAAAATAAGGAAACGTTCCGTAATAATGTGAACAATCGATGAAAATAAGCATCAAAATTTTAGAAATTTTCCTCCAATAGAAAGAATCCCTCATTAACAAATTTTCCTACTAATAAATTCTGTCGCACCTACAAAATTTTGGGCATATTCCGAAACTTTGGCGCCCACTTTTTTAAAAATCAAGATATACGGAACTTTCTGAAATGTTTAGCATGATCTGTTAATTCCGTAACGCTCATCTCCGTAGTTTGGGTTCTAGGTGTCAATTTACTTGGGGAACGCTGTCTGACAGCACTTGCTCGCCGAGGATGATGTCCAGGTGACGAGCTCCGTAGTTTTCGGGGTCTAGGTGTCTATTTACTTTGATGATGTGACTATCTCCAAGTACCAGGTTGCCGATGATGATGTCGAAAACTACGGAGCGCACCACCTGGACATCATCATCGGCAACCTGGCACTTGGAGGAAGCCATCTCAGGCTAAATTGACACCTAGACCCCGAAAACTACGGAGCGCATCATCAAAAAGTTAATTTCGGAACGTTCCGGAAGTCAGCGTAATTTTACTGTAATTCGGAGCACTCTGAAAAGGGGACCATTCAAAAAGTAGGAAAAGTACGGGAATCTGGAATATAAGACTTAGGGTCATATATCACATCTCTGCTCGAGGAACCATATACAAACACAACAAAAGGTTTGATATTGTTTCTTTTTATTTTTAAATCCATTTCTGTACTTTACTAGTCATTTTAGATTTGCAGAATTTTTTAAAATATATTCTCTTTTCTCCTAATGTTTATACTATGTTAAAAGCATGCAAAAATTAAAAAATTGCAAAAATGACTTATTTCTTTAATACCCAAGTCTGCCACGAGGAGGTGCATTAGGCCTTTTTATGATGACCTATATCGACATTTTCACGGCATTCGCTGTGAACAGGCCTTTGATTGAGGTCGTAACACTGTACTGCCGGAAACCTCAAATTTCATACTTTTGTAAATATAACCCAAAACTATTAGTACTTTAAAAAAAAACAAAGATAACAATTACGATAATGTTTTAAATGACAGACGATCAAGATTAATAAAAAAATAGTTTAAATTCTGCCTGAAAAACGCAGGCATTTCATTTGTATGGATTGTTTAATTTAAATAAGTGAAAAGAAAAATAGGTAAGCAGAATATTAAATATATCTTACAAAATAATAATCATTTAAAGCTGTAAAGTAATTAACATTCTCAAATGTAGAGTTAATGTATTTAATTTTAAATAAAATATATTTTAAGATAGAATAGAGAAATTTATCGTAAATTTAATAATTTTAATCTAAAAGTTCTAATTTAGTAATTTTAATCTTAAAGTATAATATAGTATGGAAAGCTAATAGCTACAGTGTTCAAGACTTGAGTTTTTCATTTTGTAAATGCATTGCAACTTTTTAAATTATTTTCTTTTAAAAGTAACTTCTCGATTAGAAGTATAAATAAACTCACAACTTACTATATTATACAAATAATTAATCTGTTCTATTTATTATTATTAAATTTATAATTTAATTTTTTTTCTAGCACGAAGTGTAATCTATTTTACTTTTTGTTTAAATAAATTGAATTATTCTTATATAAAATTTTATTAAAATATTAAATTATTTTGGATTTTATAGTGTTTGAGATTTTTATAAATTTTTATATAATTTTATATATTTATATATATAATTTTATGCATATATTTATTATTAAATTCATAAGACATAAAATCGTACTATTTAAAAAATTACAGAGCATTTGTAAATATTTTAAATATTAAAACTACAAAGTATACTTATCATACTATAATTAGAATGAGAATTATAAATATTGAAAAATTTTGGAATAACTAATAAATATTAGTCTATATTACCAAAAAAACCATTCGAATTCAAAATATTTTAAATATTTTCAGATGAACAAATTAATAAGAGTATCGAAATGAAAATTCATCTAGTTCTTTAACTTAAAATCAGTTTCATATTAGTATTTTAGTGTACATATATAAATATAACATATTTGTTTTAAGATATTGTTTAATTTTTTAGTTAGATATTTTACAAGATTTATAAAATAAATATAAATCTTCTATTATTTTTTCTAAATTTTTGTTAATTGAATTACTTAATTTCATTTTATTAATCTTCTCGAACAGATTAGGTTTTTCACATATTTGATAAATATTTTAAATTTTGAATAGTTTAATAAAAGTTATTAGTCATTACTCAAATTATGGAGATCAGTTGGCTTTAAACCTTCAACCTTTAAACTCTTAATTCTTAAATCTTCAATCCTTAAACCCTCAATCATTCAACCCTTAAACACTCAATCCTGAACCCTAAAACTTTCAACTATTTAAAAAAATTTATTAACAAAAGCTTTACCAAAATTTACAAAATAATTATTGACAAAATAATATCAATACTTTACTTGAAACCAACTTGTGAATACAGTGAGTGACCTAAACATATTGATTAAAATCCATGTATTGTGATGTTTCGATTGTTTTTATTATATTATGAATCACGTTAAATAACTGATGGTATTAGATGGTAAAACAGTAAATTATTGGGTCCGCATATTTTCGATATAAAGCATTGTAAATATATATCATAT
>UCOL01005778.1:0-10860 GCA_900474335.1 Ormyrus nitidulus | reverse complement strand
ACTTATTTTCATCGTCATCGATTAGCGGGCTGAACAGCAGGACTCTATGGAATAAGAATTAAAAAATGGAAATTAAATAAAAGAAATTGTACAAGAATTACAAAATAAAGGTTTGAAAGGATGTACGCTAAGCCAAGAATGCTGCGTGAAAACCACCAAAACTATTTAATGTATATATTTCTTACTTTTTCATGTCATTACCTTTTTTTTACTATTTCTTTTGTAAATCATTATTCATAAATATTATAGTAACGTGGTTATTAAAAGGTACGTGTTTATTGATTTATTTTTTATAGTAGTAAATTTCATTTTGTAATTTATGTGACCTGTTTACTGTACTGTTAAATATTTTTTCGGTATTTCGGGCGCGAAGTATAAATTTCGGGCATGCATGTGTGCGCAAAATTATACTTCACGCTCGTAGTATTGTAAAATTGTGTTCGATAGATGTGCGAAAGAAAATTTCTGATGCATGATTGACACTCGCTTAGCTTGCACGAGTCATTTCTTTCGCACTAGTATCGAAATGTCCGTGTCCACGTCCATGTGTTTCAATCTATCTATTTGTTTAGAAGTATTTCAAGTCCAAGTATATATTTTTACTACAATTTTCAGATGATGAAGCAAGGTCGAATCCTCACCTTGATCATTCTTACTTTACATTAGGTAATTTAAAAAAATTATTGCTAGTATTATTGACCTTTCCTTGTCCTAAGTGCATTTGATATTGTCAGATAAATTATTATATGTTCACGATACTTGCTCTTGCAGGTGCAGTTGAGAACCAAGCAAGTGTAAATAAAAACTCTGATGTGGATGCTGGCAATTCAGTAGAAACGCTTGGTAAATTTAAATTTTTATAATTGTTATAAACAACTACATTTTTAAATAAAGTTTGCTAAATTTCATTAGCCTTTGTTTTCTTACTTTAAAAATTTATCGTTAATCTTTTTTTCTACATTTGTTTATTATTTCTTTCATAGACATAAATGTCACTACAGTAATTGAAAACCAAACAGACACTACGAAGTATCAAAATAAGGGCAACTTACATTTAGAGGAAATTGACAAATCAGCTCTAATTGAAAACAAACCAGTAGAAAATGAAAATTCTTATGAGGATACTGGAAACTCTGTAGAAACATGTGGTAAATTTTAATTTTTATAATTTTTATAAACAATTAAATTTTTAGATAAAGTTTGCTAAATTTTATTAGCCTTTCTGTTTTCTTACTTTAAAAATTTATCGTTGATCATTTTTTCTACATTTATTTATTATTTCTTTCATAGACATGAATGTCACTACAGTAGTTGAAAACCAATCAGTAGAAAATGAAAATTCTTATGAGGATGCTGGCAACTCTGTAGAACCATGTGGTAAATTTAAATATTTATAATTGCTATAACCCTTATAAAAAATATTATAGTACGATGTACAGAGTATGGTTATAACTAACTATAATATTTTCGCACTACTATAAACTACTACAGAAAACTGGATTGTACTATACATAATATATAACTATATCTTATATTAAATACTATAAAATATTATAGCAATCTCTTATAGTACTCGAGTATAGCACACTATTATAGTAAATAATATAAGTATACTATAGTAAGGTGTGAAAATATTATAGTTTAATTAGCCATTATTATAAATTTGATTAGTCTTTCTGTTTTCCCAATTTTTCAATTCATCGTTAATCAATTTTCTACATTTATTTATTATTTACTTCATAGTTATAAATGTGGCTACAGTTTTTTTGGATGAACTGTGTAGCTCAGATGATGACTCTGACAAATCAGAGGATGATGAAGAGGATTCTGAATCCATACGAGATTCGGAAGATTTTATACATACACAAAATACATCTTCTTTCTCCAGAAATGAATCAAATTTCGATGATGAACTTGAAATTCAGAACAAAACGCAAGAAATAGCATTGTGCGAAGAACAAATTCAAACAAAAGAAATTCCAAAGGAAGTTTCTAATGAGTCTAGTATGTTACTTATTTATATCGAACGAAGGGAAATAACGCAATTTTCTGATAAAAGTTTAATCGCAATTCAATTTTTAACCCATTTTGATAATTCTTATTGGAAAATATTGGTATGAATTTCATTCTAAATCGATTAATACAATAAAAAATAAGTATTACAAACCCATAAACCTTGAAACATTTAAATCCTTAAAACCTGAATCCATAAAGCCTACAATGATTTCGGGTTGGTTCGCCTAAGGTTCGTGAACTTGGTGTTTCTTGGCTTAAAGTTGATTTGTGAATTTAGGAATCACAGGTTTAGGGTTCGAGAGTTTAGGGTTTGTTCGTTAAGTTTAGAGTTCATCGGATTAAAATTTATACTTTTAAGATCGATGGGTACTATTAGTTATCAACTATGTTGATTTTGAGTTTATGAATACAGGTTTAGGTTTTATGTGCTACAGTTTATAAAATTCAAAATTGTTTATTTTTAGACTTGTCTGGCTCGGGCAGGTTTTGGATACTTAAAATATTTTTATTTATAAACCTAGTTGGTCCGGTCAGGTTTTAAATACTCAAAATTTGTTCATTCATAGACCAGTTTGATTTTTTTAATGACTGTAAAGGAATAACCACCAATTTTTTTTCGAATTACTATTACAAATTCATTTCTAATTAGTAACAGAAAATCTTTTGCTAATTTCACATTTTACCTTTCGCAATAATTTTATAATTTCACATGGACCTTTTACTTATTGTCCAAGAAGAACTATAGTTCGTCTGTGTGTCGAAATAAAAATCAAATTATCGCAGTGTAATGTATTAGAGTATACTCACGAGTATTTTCCAATAAGAATTATGAAAATCAATAGTAGATTTAGCTAATCGAATTTTATCCAAAAAGTGCTTTTTTCCCACTCGTCATCTTTTTATTCAGTTCTTATACGATAATACTACTTAGGTGAGGACGATGATATTTTCGAAAGAATAATTTTAAGGAGAAACAAAATTTCCTTACCAAGTCTGGATTCCGATCAGTCTAATGATGAGCTTGATTTGATAGAAAAAAATGGTAAAGATTTAAATAAAGATGAAAATGACAAATCTCACGCTATTGATTCCGAAACGGAAGATGAAAAGTTGCAACGTACATCTAGTAAGCCACAATTATAGTTACTGCTGTTTAGCCTAAATTATTAATAATAATTTAAGCTAAATTATTTACTAATAATTTAGCAAGCAATTTATAAAAAAAATATTTTTTTAGGTCTGCACAGAAAAGAAAACGCCATAAAATATTCGAAAAATGCTACAGTTCAGTCTGATGAATCCACGTTGGCATCAAGTTCTAGACGTTGGATTCCCACTTCCAATGAAGGTGGAAAATATTACGAAAAAGAAAACTGCTGTCCATTTTGCTTAAGCACTTCCTGGAGACTTGATAGACATTTATTAAATAATCATAAAGACAAAGATGAAGTAAAAGCAATTATGTTACTCAAGCCTGGAAGTACTGAAAGAAGATTGAAATTTGCAGAACTAACAAGGAAAGGAAATGAGAAATTCAATAAATCGAAAGTCTTGAATCCCACTGGAAAGATTATAGCAGTAAGGCGTCCAATGAATACAAAAGGAAATTATAAGAATAATGATAAAAAAACTGTGAAATCTGATTCTTTAATAAATAAGAAAAAATCTGAGTACAATGAAATCGTTAAAACAATTGCTCTTATAAATAATGATTCACAAGAAGTTACCGATAACACATTAAGTTCATCAAAATCCTCTAAAACACTTACTGAGGCTAATGAAGGTACGAGTGATAACGTAAAAAAATCTAATTTAAGGATAATTTGCAACATATGTAGAGGTTATTTCGCAAAATCTAATTTAAGAGCGCACGTGCGTGCAGCTCACGGGCAAAAAAATGAAATGCTGATGCGAGACATTCTGGCCATGTCTAGGAAAGAAATGTGTGCTAATCAGTTAGCAACAGAGAGAATGAAAACAGAAATCTTACCTCATTTAAAAGATGATTTAATTGGACAAGTAGCTAGAAATGATAAAATAATAACCTTATATGGTAACAAGTTTGCTGAACGTCATGATATATCTGATCAAGCTGCCCTCGTAAGAGGACACTTAAGATTATTAGCGAAAGTGTTGATTGCCGCTAATGAAATCGACAATAGCATTACGGAATTGGAAACAATATTTCGCGGCAAGTATTGGCCTTTATTTTTAAATGCTATAAAAAAAGTTTGTGAGTATGACGAAGAAACAAAAACATTAGGAATCCCATATAATGGGGAAACTATCGGAATGCTCATAAGGAGAATAACTGAAATCTTAGATGCTGAATATACAAAAGAGGAAGAAAATATAAATTCAAAAGATGTGAATAATAAAGCAAAATATCTTAAAGGTTTCAAAAAATTGTTCGAAAATGACTACAATGTTTATATTGCATCAAAAGCTGCAAAAACTAGAAAAATCGCTGCTCGAAACTCAGCAAATGAAATTTTGCCAAATTCTAAGGATATCCAAACCTTTCAACAATACTTAACTTTAAAGAGAGATGTAAGCTTTAAGTCATTAGAAATTGAACAATTTTCTCTGACGCATTATATCAATATCATGGAAACAACAATGTTGCTTATGCAAATATTTAATCGCCGACGAGCTGGTGAAACTGATCGCGTGCATTTGTCCGATTTCACCAACGCGCGAAAAACGTGTGAAGACGATGAACAGTTTCAAAAATTAAATGTTCAAGCAAAAAAGCAAGCTAGAAAATACTTACGAATGGATTGCCAAGGTAAAAAGGCTGATGGCCTTGGTTCATTTTACATATCCTCTGAAGAAGTTAAATTCCTTAATCTAATTATTGATAATAGAAAAAAAGCAAAAGTTTCATCTAAAAATCCATTCCTATTCGCCTTGCCTAAATATGGAAAAACATCGAAGCACCTTAGTGCATACCATTCAATGTGTCGATTGACAAAAGAATGCAATGACAATTATAAAAAAATGAAAACTCACAAACAAATAAGGGGGACTAAGCTCAGAAAATTAGCTGCAACATCATTGAGTACGAAAAAAACAAGCAAAGAAGATTTTGAGAATATTACTCGTCATTTTGGACATACTGAAAAAACGCACAAGAATTTTTATAGGAAGAAAATTGATGCTACAGACGTTCGTGTAACGAAAGTCTTAGAAGACCTATTAAACGTAACTGCAAATACAAGCACTCAGGGGGATTCATCAATAGATAATAGCAGGTCTATGAGCGATCAATCTCCTGAAAAGCAAATAAATATATCGACCGTGTCATCGTGTGAAGGTAAATTCTTAATTTTGCTGCTTAATTACAAGAAAAACAAACTCTTCTGTTTATTTATAATAATACAGGTCAATAACTTCTAAACCAGAAACACTACTAAAATATTGACCTACTAACTCCGAATCTGATCTTGAAATTGCTACATTACGTAAAGTTCTTGAGGTAGCTTAACCTATAGGGGTAACTTTTTAACAAAGTAAAATGTTGTCTTTAAAACTGTATCTTGTGTAAAAATTAAATTCGTTTAAATATTTTCTTATTCAAATACGCCGTCCTTCCGCGTTTCCTACTTTGAGGTCTCAACTCACTTTTTAAGAAGATGCGTATCAAAGACATCATACGTATTTCTAGGACGTGCTCAATTTTAAGTAGCCTTTTTTGAGGACAGATCAGTTTATTAGGGAGGCAGATCTTTTAGGAATTCCAATGATTCTATTAACGTAGTTTCTTGCCATGCACTTCGTTGCGTTGTCATTGTTATAAGTGAATGACAATAATGTCACAAGAATAATATGAGGAAAGCTAAATGTGGTTAAATTGATACTTGTTAAAGCAGTCAAATATGCGTAATTTTAAATATTCTTCATTGGGGAAACAGTATAATCGACATATTGTTAGAGACAGATCCTTTAGGAATTCCTACGACTCCGTTGACCCCGTTGCCTGTCGTACTCTACATTTTGATGTCATCGCCTGAAATGATAATAATGCTACAAAAATAATATAAGAAATTCGTTTAGATAGTTAGCCATGATAGCAGCCGGTTTTTTCGTGTCTCCTACTTTGAGTTCATACAGCTCAATATTGAAACTGAGGTGAATTGAAATAACAGTAAGCTTTTTCGGGACTCGCCCAATTTAAAGTATCATTGTTTTAGATAACAGATCTATCGTATAGAGATGTAGGTCTTTTAGGAATTACTATAGTTCTATTAATCTTTACTTAATGAAACAATCGGTCCTTTTTTATTCCTATTTTAGGGACACTTTAGAGTTCAAACAGAAGCTGATATATCAATTCTGAGGTCAAATTCGAATTTAGCATATGATAAGTTATTCTTTAAGTATAGTGGTTTCTGGTTTAAAGTGCTGGCCAGACTTTGTCTGCCTATGTAATTTTTGATATATTAGTGCTCAATATTAAAGTATACACAAAAATAATACAAAATAAGCCTAACTGGTGAATGTTTTTTTATTTATCTATTTTTCCAGTTCTAAAAATACTATGAATGATTATTTTAGAGCCTTCAACATCTCGTTATGGAGAATCGCAAGAATCTGAACAATCGGCTACGTTTTCCCAAGATAATACAGAGATGACTGAAACGTCCTTCGAATCGTCGTTAAATAACACCTATGATCGACCGGGCGGTGCTAAAAAATTACATGATACTGAGAAAAACAATAAAAGGAATATTGATGTATCGACAGAAGGTAATACCCATTAGAATATTATTTACGCTTACAGCAAATCAACATAAAATTTTTTTCGTTTTATTTTGAAGAACTTAAAAACAATTGTTTTTCAGACTCTTCTCTGGAATCTGATAATGACCAGGATAATAAACAAAAATCAAACGTTACTTTTCAAAAGAAGAGAAAACGAATAGCTTTTCTTTCATCAGCAGGTAAGACTCAATAAGTTTTGTTCTTTTTTTTATAAAAATCGAATTAAAGTAATGGATCTATAACTCTCAATTGATTTCGCTTTTAATAAAATTTCGTTTTCAATTCTTCGTTTTCTCAAAATAATCAACCCTATTTTATATTAATAAATCTGGTCCCAGTGTAAAGACATTAACGCAATATAAAGAACAATATTTAAAAAAAATCGTGTTCTTTTTAAATTTGTTTTTTGTTCCAGCAAAATAAATTTATCCAAAATTTTCGATTCTTTATCTTATAAAATTATTGTTTATAGAATCATTATCAGGTGAAGAGGAAAAGGATAATAATAAGCCGTTGAAGATTTCAAAAAAGAAATTGAAGGAACTAATAAAGCAACCATCAAGTAAGTATAAAATTTAATTTTATTACACAAATTTAATTGTATTAGATTTTTTTACATAATTTGTTAAATTATTTGAAAAAAATATCACTTTGTTTTTCATAGTATCTGTTATAAGTGAAAAGAAAAATAGATTTTTGTTCTTTTGTCACTTTATTATTCTGCGTACATTCTGAACAAATATTTTTCATTTTTTAGCTAAAAAAAGATGGTCTACTGAAGAGAAAAAAGCATTTGAAAAAGGATTTAAGGAAGCTTTAAAAGAAAACCGATATCCAACAGCTAAAGAAATTAGGAGAACAATAGAGAGATATCCTGCTTTAAAAAATCGATCAGAAAAAATGATTCGAGTAAGATTTGCAAATTTACGAAAATAAAATGGATTTTGAATTGCACTTATTACTTTACAGACAAAAAATGTATTAAAAATACATTATATTATAGGAATGAAAAACTTTTATGAATAATATTTATAGTTGCGTTTTATGAAGCTTTGTACTTTTATAGTTTTATAAAAAAAAATGTTAATTTTCTAAACAAAAAAGTAAATCTAAATGTTAAATATATTTAGATTTATATATTACATTTATATATTTATATATTTTTATATATAGATTTATATAGACTAAATATTAAAATGAACAAAAAATTGCAAACTAATGTTACTTAGCTAGAGGTCTAAAAATGCAACCTATTGTTACTTAGCTAAAGATCTAAACTGTAATTTGACTTGCAGATGTTAATAAATATACTACACAAAATTCCAAGAACAATACTATCCTAGAACCTCTGTGCGCGAGAATTAAATTATTTAACTAAAGGCAATAGTCTCATAAGGAAAATGTCACAAATTCCAATCTATTTTAATAACCTTAAAGACGTTATGTCCAAGTTTTCTACTGTGAGATCACAGCTCAATACATAAACGATGCATATCGAAAACAGAAATTATGTGTAGCTTTCGGTCATTTTGCATTTCCTCCTTTGAGGACGTAAATCATAATTTAAACTATTCAGTAGTCAACGTAATCAGAATTACTTCACGTAGGTAGTTTTGCAATTATTTCATATACATGTTGTACTGGGCGGTCTAACATCATCGACAGAATCGAATGACAATATAAGTAACGCAAAGTATCGAGCATACGTCATGAAAATAAAATAATAATTTAAAATATTTACATAGAGTTCTATTGCTTATCATTAAATAAACCCGGTAAGAAAATTTAAATTCAATTAGACAGATTTCAATTTAAACGACAGTCCTTCTGAGAGTGAAACTTTTACGATATAGCTCAATATTTAGTACGTAACCTATTGAAGAGTAGAGCGCTATCATGGCTTCCAGGCTTACAATAATGTTAAGTTTCCTTTCGTGCGAACACAGCTAATTCCTGTTAGAGACATTTCTTGTATCAACTCTTACGATTATATTAACCTACCCTCCACCGAATCAGATTCGTCTGTATCAATTTAAGCAACGGTTTTTCCATGCTGCCTAACTACTTTGAGGACAAAGCTCAACATTAAATCAGCTGCGTATCGAATAAAACGTCATTTCAAGGATAAGTGTGTAATGTTGAGACTCCTTACATAAAAAGCCAGGTTTTTCTATTTACAGAGGTTTTTCTCATACTGCTTCTCATAATTCTAGTAACCTACGTACCTCTTGCAATCTTCTTTCAAATAAAAAGCTATTTCTTTAAACATTCGTCACCAAGCACGGATTATCGATCCATGCAGCATTTCTAATATCCATTCTACAGAGAAAGATCCTCTAAGAATCCTTATTATTTAATTAAATTAGGTACCATATCGTTTCTGACGGTCTGGCGCTGTCACTGTAAACTAATGACTTTAACCAAAGGAGGGAGACTTAACAAATTTAACATACTATTAGGTAAAATTAAGATAATTAACATTATCCAGTCAAGCAACAGTCTTTATGTTGTCCTATAATGAGGATATAGTTAAATATAACCGATGCGTATCGAGAAGAACAGCATTTCAAGGTTTCTATTAGAAAGCTATTTTTTACTTATTCAATTATTCGTCAACTTCCTTCTTTGAGGACATCGTGTGTAATTACGCCATCATCGTAAATAAATTCGTGAATTCATACCAAAGAACCATAACGCAATCAACATTCTATTAAATTCTTTTCTACTAAACCATCGACCCGTCCATTGTCCTACTTTGAGGCCAATGCTCACCGTATCCGCTGCGAATCGAGAACAGCATTTTAATGTTGGGCATAATGTTTATCCTACTCAGAAAGTAAGCTTGTTTTTTCCACAAAGCTATTTCACTTACCAAATCCTATATCTCTATAAACCTACCTGCCTTCGTCAATTTTTTGAGTATCGTAACATTAACTACGATCTGATACTCTCATTGTAACCGAATGACTAATCAAAGGAGAGAAGCGTAAAAATATTTAAATTCAATTAGATTACTTTCCGGTCTTTTGAGGACATAACTCAAAATATTATCCAATGTGTATAGAGGAGAATAGTAATCAAAGGTTGAGCCTAATATTAAATCTTTTCTAAAGAAACATTCTTTTTTCAGAGAGGTATTAACTCTTACCAATTCCTATAACTCTATTAACATATTGGCCTCTGATAGTATTTATTTAATTATAAACCTATTTATTCAAGCATTGGCCAACTTCCTACTTTGAGGACATACTGTATAATTAAAAGCTCTAAGTTTCGAACCTTGCAGGATTTCTTTTTTCTTTTTTTTTTTAGTTTTTTTTACCAAACTATACTACGATTCGTTTCCGATGATGACTTGATGACACACCATGTCCTTAAAGTAGGAAGTATACGAGTGCTTGAAAAAATAGCTTTCTAGCAGAATAAAAATTGCAAAAGGGAAATAGGTTAATAGAATTATAAAAATTGGTAAGAGAAGTACCAGTGTGAAAAGAAAAAGCTGTCTTTCTAAGGATGATCAACATTACGACTAACGTTGAAATGCTGTTCCCCATACCCAGCAGATAATATGTTAAGCATTGTCCTCAAAGTAGAAGAACTTAATGACCATCGGTTCATTTGAAAATAACCGAATAGAATGTTAATTTTCTTATCGTTCTCTCTGATTTCAGTCAGTCGTTTATGATGATGGTATTCGGAAGTAGAAAATAATAAGATACTCGATCTAGAAACTGATGATGGTTGCTCAAAATTCTGCCTACAAGAAAGATTGTACTATACGCTGTAAAAGCGTGGACGCAATAACGTATGTCCTGGAAATTATGCAAGGTTTGATACATAGAGATTTAAATTATACACTATGCCCGCAAATTAGGAAGTTGTCGAACGCTTGAATAAATTGTTTTATAATTAGATAAAAATTGTCAGAGGCCAAGTACCACAGGAGAGAATCGTAAAAAAATTGATATCCTATTAGATTACTTTCCACTCAAGCATCGGTCCTTTAAGGACATCACTCAAAATATTATTCGATGCGTATAGAGGAGTATAGTAATCAAAGGATGAGCCTAATATTAAATC
>UCOL01005777.1:0-10864 GCA_900474335.1 Ormyrus nitidulus | reverse complement strand
ACTCAACACCAGTAATAATCCAAAAAAAACTCCCTTCACCGATCACCGCTGCAAACACCTCTCCAGATATAATTCGACCAAGCAATCAGTCTTCTCTCCGCACCGCGGCGAAAAAGTCGAACCTGCGCAAAACCAACAATCCGCGGCGAACGCGCCGAATATCCCCGTTGCAAAATACACGCGCTCGCACTTGGCGCTACGCGCGGCTGATAGCAGAAAAAAGGTGAGACGAGCGCCACGGGAGCCTGCTTTATTTGCTCTCGTTCGCGGAACGGCAGTTTTCGAAAATGAGTAGGTGCGCGCGAGCGGTGCGCCCGCAAATTAAAGAGGAGGAGGCCTCTCGGCCCGACGTTTTTCGGCTTTCAATTTCGGAGATGGCGCGCACACGTGTCTGCCCGAGAGAGAGAGAGAGGTTTCAAAGGCTTCGCGAGAAACGGATTTATCGAATTCAATTATGATTCTTTCCTGGAAGCGAGGTGACGTTTAACAGCCTGCAATTAATATATCCTCTTCCGATTGAAAATATATCCCCTCGACTTTGCTCCCCGATTGAAAGGCGAAAAAGTGCGAGTTCGCGGCGAGGGAGGTAAAGTGCAGCGATGCACACCGCCGCGGAAAGCCAGATACAACGCGGCGACGACGTGACTCAAGACGACAGGCAGACGACGAAGGGGGCGTCCTCCCTAAAACGGCGGGCGGCGCGGCGGGCTGATTGAAAAGTGTGCGAGCGCGCGCGACGCGAGGACAGGCCAAATCTTTCTCCCTTCCTTACGAGCTCTTTCCACCCGCTGCTTTCTCAATTTTGCCGAAAATTTCGAGCGCCCAGCTCTCTCTCCCTCTCGGCTGCATTCCCGAAGCAGTTTATGGAGCACACGTTTGTCCCGAGTTTACGGCGTGCTCTCTTAATTCGCAAAATATCCTCTCTGCAACTGTCGTTCTTTTAGTTTAAAATTATTAAAATAGTAAATAATGCTTAAAAAAAAAAAAAAAAAAAAAAGCTCCGCTAAATACGCTCGAAAAAGGGACATGTGCGGCTGGGATCCTGTTTTTCGTCCCCTCGGACTTCCTCGGCTGCATCCAGCTTAGCAGCCAGCTATCGCTCTGGAAAGGAAGGAAGCGGAAGCCTTGCTCCACTGCGCGGCTCGCGTGCTCTCTCTCTCTCTCTCTCTCTCGGCGGCGGCGGCGCGCAGACGAGCTGGGCGGGGCGCGCGCACCAGTCAAAACAAATAGCCCGAGACGTTTCAATCTCGAGCGAGTGTACGCGAAAGTGCTGCGGCTCCACCCCCTTTTCTGCCTCGGCGATGTCTGATGCGTCGCGCGCTCGGAGAGAGAGAGAGAGAGCGAGATTTTTGGCGCGCGGGAATTGAGTTAGGAGTTTTTTGCGCGCCGGGGCCCTGCTGGATTAGGGGAGGACTCTGCGGGAAAAGAAGCGGATCGCCGGTCTGCGCTTTTTGGCGCGGCGCGCGGCTGCTTTACAAGTTGTTTTGCCGGAGATAGCTGGAGAAAGCCGCTCTCTCGCACTTTTAGTAAATTTTCGAGGGCGGACGCGTTCCCGAGCTGGTTTGTTGCACTCTCTCCCTTTTTCCAGCTGTTAAGCGCGTTACTGCTGACGGGAGAGGGTTTACTTGATTGTCGGGATTTAAGACTTGGTAAACGCAAACGGCCGCCTTTTTTCAAATAAAACGCGTTGTCGTCTGTCAATAAGCACGAGACTTTGTGTGCCAAGGACTCATTTAACAATTCCGTTTCACGATCCATAAACGAACGAATTAATCTTCAGAGTAACTCAATCGCCCGGCTCTTATAGTTTCTGCAAATTGCATTTCACCGATACGGACGGGAAATATCAGGCGGTGGAATATTGCGGGTTGAAAAGTTTGTTAACGAAGCGCGCCGCAACGAAAATCGCACACCGTTTACGACACACGGCTAATTGTCGGCAAATTATACAAACGTCGACGCGCGAAACGTATAATTGATTGCCCCGCGGTAAGACGGATTCGGAAGGTACAAATTATAATTAGATTAGGCACGCGGAGCTCTTTATCGGGCTTGGAGCGCGAACTTTGTTATTACGGAGCGAATTCATTCGGTATCAATTAACCGATCCGCGCGATGATTGAAGCTCGAGTGAGTTATTTCATTGCAAAGAAGGCTTAGAGCGGCGGCTGTTACGAAAATAAGTTTTTAGATTGTAAAATTGGTAGTAATTTTATCCCGAAGCCGCCGGGCAATAAAGTCTTTTGTCATGGTAATAAAGTGCGAGATAAAAACGACGACGGTAATGTTGTTAAAATTCATTATTACGTTTAACACTTTATATTGCTCGAGGAAGCTCTATACCGGTGATAAGGACGTCTTTCCGTTTCCAGGCTTACAAATTAGATGCAATAATGTACAAATACGTGTTTATGTATAATCTTAACTATTAGTCTTAAACACACCTTTATTACATAGTAAAATAAACTTTATTGCTCGGGGATTTACAAGTTAGTGATTCTTAATTCGTCCGCGAGTAAGTAGTCGTAATTTCATCGTTTCCGGGACGTAAAAAAACCGGCAAACACAATATTAACAAGTTTGCGAAGCAGCTACATTTTTGGATTTCTAAATCCAGCTAAAAGTACGGTTGCCGATGGAAAGCGCTCGACTCGACTGGAGAGAGAGAGAGAGAGAGAGAGCCAATTAAGACGAGCGACAGACATAATCGCGATGGCACGCAATTAATGCGATTTTGATCGAGGAGCAGCCGCTTGTCGCAATCTCCACTCTCCGCCATTTTCTCCTTTTTCTCTTTCTCCTCGTAGTCTGCTATCGAAAATTTCGTTTCCGCTGCAGTCGCGACGAGCATTTCACCGCCGCCGCCGCCGCCGCCGCCGCTTTCCGTCTTATCGTTCTAGACGCGGGAGGACTTTAAAGCAGGGCAGCGCAGACGCGATAAATTGTTTATTTACGTGCACCTTAATTAAATTGTGGCAGCTGCATTGAGCAGTAAGCATTTGTCTCTTTGATAAGCTTGGCAATTAAAACAGCACGATGCTTTAAATCTCATTTTATTCGACAATTTTCAAAAAAACACTTGAAACCCGGTCTGCTTCCGTTCCATTACCTTTTCTACTCGAATCGAGTTAGAATTAATCATTTTTCAACCGCACTGGTCAACAGAACACCTTCAAATGAACCTCATTCGCCCTGGAAAATTAAGACACATTCCTCTCCGGCGGTCGAACAAAAGCTGCGAGGCCTTTTGTCCGCGCTGCACACCTTCCTTAGCCTGCCTGCCGTTCATCCGCGTCCTCGGCTTTTCTCCCGTTCCGCGTACGCGGCCCGGCCAGACTCGTAAAACGCTCGTTTGTTATCGGAGCGATAAGGGCCAGCCTGAGAAACGCGGAAACGCGAGGGAGTTCGCTCGCGTGCTCGACCACTCTTGGAAGCTGACTTGCTTTGCTCGCGGCCGATAAAGGAGGTAAGGAGTAGCGACTTTCCGAGTTTGTTGTTTTGTAATTTCAGGCTCTTTGATACGCGATTTCGCTGAAATCAGAGATAGTAGCACGATTTTTTTTAATATTGACTAGCAACATTTTTCTCTCGTTAGTACGATGCAAATTGTTCATTATCGATCTGCATTAATAGACATATTTCGAGCGCGACAAATTGCGCAATTTACCCGCAGCTTTACGCTTTGCAACTTATATATATTAAACCGCTGGACGTATATGACAATATCGAAATCGGCGGATATTTACGCACACGCGATCTTCGACAGCAGGCTTTTGCGCGCAAAGCGCCATACATATTCCAATAGGGCATTAAAGCCGACAATAAGAAAGAACGACGACGTTGGAAAACTGCTGCGCGCGCGCCGATAAAGAAAAGACATAGGCGCCGGCGACACACGCAATACAGTTACAAGCGCTCGGGCGGTGATAAAAAAATTACCACGAGAGAGAGTGAGTGAGACTATATAAAGCCAGGAGAAAAAGATTCTGCGAAACGGCCTGGAAGCTTTGTCATGCGACGGCGGGACACTATAAAGTCGGCGCGAAGGAGCGATATATATATTTTTTTCGAACGAAAGAAACGCCGAGATAAGGGGACGTATATAGACGGTAATTGAGAATAGAGGCGTACGGGAGAATAAAGTAGGCTGGAAGCGGAATTTTCTTATGCTCGGATCCGCGATGTATTTCTGGTTTAGTCATACAAAGTAGTGTATAAATCCTCTCATTTCCCTTTATCTCCGGCCCGAGGCCACTACTCGTTTCGCGCAAGAATTTTTATTAAGAATAACTTTCGCCGTTTATCTCGCGCCGTCGTTACTCAACTCGTGCCTTTTCACTTCTCCCGCAGCCAATGATAATTGACGAATCGCGAATCGAGCGTGCAAATATGGAAATTCGCCGCGATCGATCGGCGAATCGGTTCGCGGAGCCATAAAAACGCGCGACGACGACGATGACGACTGCGGCGGCGGCGGCGACGACTCATCATCGCCGAAGAAAAGGGGCAATCGATAAAAAGAGTTCCGGCGCTGCTGTAAAATGCAAAGTTTCGCCAAAGGTGCGGGGGATTTCGGGGTTTTACGGCTGCTTGTCGCGGTGCTCCCCGAATTACGTGCCTTTTTTCGCCGAGTGGGAGAGACTTGTTAATTTTACGATGTGCTTAATGACGCGGCAGAGACTCGCCCGATGATTTTTCGATTTTAGTGTTAAAATCCGAGTTTCAATATTTTCGGTTCTGGGTTCATAGGATTGTTTTTTGGCGACGCAACTTTCGAACGCTGTGCGTTTTAAAAATATGTTTTCAGTTGTAGAATTAAAAAGAAAAAAGTATAAACATTTTTGTTTTGCGAGCAGCGAGAAGTTCTCGAGGCCGAAGTTGTCTCGAAACGACACGAAGCGCTGCGCTGGAAATTCGGAGCTCTCAGCGTTAGCGCGAATATCTTGGGCTTTAGGTTCAGCGGAGGACTCGTGCTCGAGCTATTCCGCGAGCTCGAGGTTCGGCAGAAAACTCGCGTTCGAGCCAATTCTGAAAAATGCCTCCAAGTCAGCGCGGACCCCCGCTATAAATTGGGGTGCGATCATGAAGGCAACAACATTTACCTTCCGTCAGTCATTCGGGACTCACGCGAAGGGCTTTTTCTCGCCGACTGGCTTGCTTTATACCTTGTTCATTTTTTTTTTAATTATAATACACTAAGATTTCTATAAACGATCTGTGTCTGAAGACTTTAAATTTATTTTAAATCCCCATCCTACACAGTAGGTTTTGTATTAAAACGCATGATTACCCAAATCATGGATTTATCCGAGAAAAGTTGTATTTAAGGAACAATACGTAGTACGAGGCGCAAGCGTAAATCCCCCGGACGTTTCATAATTTAAAAAATATTGACACTCCGTCGGCAATGTTTTCTTAACAGTAACTTTCGAAAATGAAAAAAGCCAACTTTTTTCGTCAGCGCCCAAACAGCGCCACGTGCTAATTACATTCGCGAAAATTACGACTCGCTAAAAGGTACGGACCACCCAATCTCGAAGCCCCGCCGCCGGCAGCATTAGAAACCTCATCTTCAAAAGTGACTCGCCGCGCCGGCAAAAAGTCGCCGGCGATCCGTACGCCTACTGCGCGCTGCTCTCGCTCTTCTCACGCGCGGCGCTCGGCCCGAAAATCCGACGGTCAATGGTATATAAACGAGGCCGCGATGCGCGTTAAGCGGCTGGGCAAGCAGCAGCAGCTCCTTTTTCGCGCGCATTAATCGCCACGGCCGGTAAACAGAAATTAAAATACCCGCCGAGGATCGTTGAGAGAAAATTACACACACCGGAGCGAGGTCAGACGTATACGCACGAGTCGCGCTTAAAGGATTACCTTCGATTTGACGCGTGTGTTATTACATTGTGCGCAGCGTCGACGTATAACAGCGCGTTCCCGCTTTTCACGGATACGTAGACTGTTCTTGCCGCGCTCTTTTATGTAACTCTATTTACTCTCGAACGTGCAGTTAAATCCTCGCAGATTTTCACGCTTCAGAAGACTGATTAAATCTTCGCGCGGCTCAAAGACGAGCCGTTAAGTTTGAGCAGCGCGTAAAATTATTCAATCGGCCGGAGTGAATTGGCGCTCGCAGAGCCTCGGATCGGAGGGGCGGAGGCCTGGCCAATTGCCGAGGCGGCGCCGCTAATTAGCTGCGATACGCATCGCGGCGATAGGTAAGCCACACCGAGAGCGAGGAGAGCCGCGCGTGTGCGGATGCGCGCCCGTGTCAATGGGGCTAATTACCTCGGGACGTGGGTGTGCCTTGTGCGGCCGAAAAACTCTTTCAGAAATGGAGAGCGAAATCTATATACTCTTGCGGGAAGTTTTAATGCCTTTCTTAACAAGTGACGGATAGCGGGGGACAGTTAGTTTTTAATTATTATTCTTATATTTATTTCGTAAGAAGATGCTAAATTAGAATTTGATCTTAAAGCTTTGCTTGATAAAATTTTAACTATTTACTTTGAAGCTACACAATGGACTTTTAGAACTTATTTATTTTTCAAAAACGAACGCTCATCCTTATTCCCGCCGACGTGCAGAAGCTCGTTTGGCCGAGAAATAGCGATCGAAAGGAGCGCGGCGACGCGCTAACAAGTGCAGGCCGCGCCTCTAAAGTTTACTGCTTGTTATAGCGGAACGTAAAACTCTAGTCCTCCCCTCGGGCCCAATCAAATCAAAAGCCGATAAATATCGAGCCGCGGACGCGATTAGCGCCGGGGCCGCTCCCGCCGACGCGGGTGGCCCCGACTTATTTCTTAATTAGGCTTATGACTAGCCCGCGGCCACGCAATAAACCAGAAGCGATCGCTTATCCCTTTTGGCTGCCGGCCCTCCCGGAGGTATTGTATGCAATGCGACGCGATCAGTAAATATACCTGGGGGATTCCAAGCTGCTCCGGCGTGGCTTTGAATTTTCGTCGTGCGGGACAGTTTTTTTCAGTTGGAATTTATTGAATTCAAGGTGAGTGTGCTACGGATGAGGGAGTTGCTAAACGTTTAAAATTCTTTACTAGTTTATTAATGGTATTAAAGTGTAGTAATATTGGATTAGATGATAATGCAGGTAAAACTGAATTTTCCGGGAATAAATAAACTATTTGAAAAGTAGAATTCTTCGACATTTAATTTGACGTAAAATTTTTGAAAATTATCCAACGCGGAATGTCCGATGTAAGTTTGCGTAGATTCGGTGGGAGGTTCGGGCACCGGGAGACGCGAAACAAGCGCAACCAACGTCATTACTCCCGAAAGGGGCGGAATATCGTTAGCATTCCTGATGCGGCGCCGCCGAAATCCACCTTCTCGGCTCACCTACGCCGATTAATTGGACACAGAGTATGCTACCACCAGCGTAAGGCATTAAACTGACGATTGACTTCATTTGCGGGATGATTTATCGGCGCGTAATTCATGCGCGCGTCGTAAATGTGGCTTGTACATAAGGAAGAGCTTGAAATTGATAATTATCGATAATTTAACGGCGAGATTTTTCGGGACAAGTTTTGGTCTATTTTATGGAAATTAGAAATTCAATTGGACTTGAGGAAAATATACCGTCGAAATTTCGAGCGGGATCGTAAAAATATTTTTACAGTTTGAGGAAAAATACCCACATAATTATTGGCATTGTAGTCTGCTGTCATAAAATATCATTTTCCCATAAATATGTTAATCAGCTTTTAATACCAAATATATCTCCAAAAGTAAGTAAAGTCATTCATAATATATCAAAACCACGTGTTCATTAGCATTAGAACTTACTAATTTATAATTTACTGCCAACTCTCCCGAAGTAAATCTTATTTGAAATTTTTTCTCGCGTTTTTCCTCGTCTCGGCTAGCTGGCGTTAAGCGTAAAAAAAAAAAGAAAAAATGAATCACCCGAGCATTCCGTCCTACAACTCTGCCTGTGAAAAGAGGCAGAAATAAAAATGTCAGCCCATAACCGTCCGCGGTAACTTAAACAGCGCATTATTTATGTAATAAGCCACTTGGAATTTCCTCCGCGAGCAATAAAATGCCATGCGACCATTTTAATGACCTCAGTTCGATTATACACCAATGCATATTGATGAATCTGCCGCGGCTCCGCTGCTGCTCCTCCCCCCGGCAATTGATTTGCCCGCTAATTGTGACTAACCGGTCGCCGAGTGCGCGATTCTTTTTTTTCGCCAATATCGAGTGCGCGCTTGTACAGTTTCTCATTATCAGGCGGCAGGGGTGGATTATCGGTTTCGGCCCTCGGAAATCAACTAATTATTCGTTTAATAAACTTGTTAGAGCGAAGGCCCAATTTTTTAACGGGCAGAAATTGATTGAGTTCCTTTGGTAATTGCGCTACTTTAATGCCAAGTCTGTGATTATCGGATTGTATTTAATTTAGGTACTTTATTCATCATCCAAATTTAAATTACGTTGAGAATAAATACATGTTAGCTTTATTTTTACAATATTCCTTCGACGCATGTGACTAAAGTATTAATTTCTTGCATGAACACTACAAAATACTTTGCAAGTATTTTGAGTATATTACACAAATGAAATTCTAAGCCAAAACAATTTTGCAGAAATTTCATGTAGAATGTTGATTATTTAAGTACAGACGCGCTTTCGTAAGAAATATACGAGTACGATGGCGCCAAGTTTTTAGCTTAATGTACTTTGCAAATCATTTATAACAGTAGATTATTTAGTTAAAGAATACATGAAGCATCCTAAAAAAAAACTGCAACCGCACACAAACATATCGAAATACCCGAGAGCCGAGAAATACCGAGAAAAAGGAAAAAGCGCTCGGAACACTTGTCACCCCGCGGTGGTATCGCGGGATCGGCGTACAACATAATCCGGCGTAATATCGCGAGAGAGCGCGTACATATCCAGCGGCGCGCGCGCCTCTCGCTTACGGCAGCGATCCGAAAGGTAATCGCGCTGTCGGTGCCCATTTGGGAAAAGCCGCGCTGATTCGACGCGACGTAAGTGACGTTAAAGGGGGGCGGACAGCTGCTCTCTCTCTCTCTCTCGCTCCGAGGATATGCGCAAGTGTCACTCCTCGGGGCTTTCCTCTCCTGCTTCTTTTTTCACTTTCTTCGATATATCCTTGCTGCATCGGCTGCAAAGCCCTGTTTAGCCGGGATAAGCCGCGCGCGGAGCGACTTCTGCTACAAGTGGTTCTTCCAGACCATTTTTAAAGACGATCGCAGGTGATTTCGAACGGTAAAACAAAATCGAGCTGTATTTTACCGAGTTGTATAAAAATTAAAGTCGAAATCGAGGCTTAAAATCGCGAGCGCGCAAATAAATAAATGCGCTCATCAGGACGCGAAGTCGGTTAATTATCGAGGCATCGAGCACGTCATCGTCCTCGCTCTCGACGCCGCACTTTTAATCCCCGCGCGGCTCTCGCGACCCTCAACGCGCGTCAAAATCGGCGTCGAGTGCTCGCGCCGCGCGTTCGTCCCTGACGTTTTATCAATTACATATCACGGCCCCGAAGAAGAATGTCAAGAGCCTCGCTGTCAATCCGAGAAATATTAAACGCCGAAGAGGATGCATCTCGCTCTATTTTATAACGCCGTGTTTGCGCGACCTAAAAATACGGAGAAAACACTGTGCGCCGCGCGGCGAGTAGAATTTAATCTGGTGCGCGATGTCGATCGTAATTTTATCGGCGTTTATCGATGGTGTAAGTTACATTGTGGGTCAAGGGAGATAGGGGACGAGGAAGCGTCGCTTTTCAGAGAATTATAAGCAATATTCCGACGAGAGCCGAACGATTAGAGCTTGAGATTAAAAAAAAGAGTGAAAAGACGAGAAGTTGTTTAAAAATTTTAACGACGGAGATACAACGAGGCAGATAACTTCATCGAAATTAGCAAGAGATTCACTCGTCGCGCTAAGTTTATTAATGGAAAATGCTTGCCTTTCGACCTGGAATCCGCGCGGCGCCACGTGACGAAGATTTAATTGAAGGAGAAAAAATGCCGATAAAACGTTCGCGTGGCCGCATGAATAATTCATTCGGCGTTCGTCAAGCGAGTCGGTAAAATGATTTACCACCGCGGACGTTCAATTAGTTTGCGAGAGGATCGCCGATAGAAGCGAGCGAGAAAAACAAAAAAAAAAAAAAAAAAACCAGATTCGCGTATAACCCTGCAGCTTCGCGTTTTAATCGGCGAGAGTTAGTCATCGCCGCTTTACATGTGACACATGGATGGAAAAAAGTGTCGAAGCCGCCTTCAATGCTTCCGGCTGAAGCGTTTCTTCTAGGAATTCCCGCCTCGCTTTTTGCTTCGCTCGCCGTATCTCCCCTTGCTTCCCATATTTGGCCCGATTTAATTTCCACCACTCGAAATAAATCTATCGCCGAGCCGACGCAAATCCACGGCTAATTAACGAAAAAAAAAATGGCTCCGAACAAAGTACTCAGCAGCGTATCGCCCTGCCTTATCTCCTAGACGAGCAGCCCCGGCTCCTCGGCCAGAGTTTCGGGTTGACGACCCAGATCGGCGCTTCGCCGAAAAGCGTCTCTCTTGTTTTTTTTTTTTTTTTGCGGGCGCAAAAGCCCATGCAAACGCGTACGCGGACGTGAGTCAGAGCGAGAGAGACGGAGAGTTAGTCATACGAAACTGCCGGGGAATCCGCACAAAAGCCGCGCGAGTCGCACTTTTAGGGCGCGACTGCACATATACGCGCGCGGTATATAGAGGTGGGGAGGCAATACGAGACGCTCCTGAGTCTGCTTTATCTCTCCGTCTCGCTTCGGTCTTCGGATCGATCGTCGGTTATAACTCAAACTCCCCCCCCCCCCCCCCCCCCCCCC
>UCOL01005776.1:0-10859 GCA_900474335.1 Ormyrus nitidulus | reverse complement strand
CTAGACTGTGGTGATGTTTCCAACATTTGTTCAAAATTATTAAAACTTTCCTCATTGTCAATAGGGAAATTAGGTAATGTAGTTTCCTCCTGTTCTTCATGAAACGACGGAGCAGGTTTTTGTTCACTTATTATTCTATTCAGTTTTCGGAGTAGTTGTTGATGATATACTACGTACTTTTGTTCAGTTAATATGCCTATTGAAATAATAAAAAAATTTTTAAAATCATAGTTATAAATTATTTATGAATTATTTAATAGTAAAAAGAGTCATTTGTTCTATTTGTACGCAGACTGCCAAAAAAAAAACAAAAATGTTGTTGAAGAGCAACAGTAAATTTAATATTTTAAAATATGGAAGTATTTGATGGCTTCTCTTGAGAGTTCCTTTATCTCGGTTCAAGGAGATTTAAGATTTAAACTATTTTCTCTGGAAATGTAACACATAAAATGTAGACCATAAATAATGAAAAATCTGAAGAAAATAAATATTGTACCATCACTCAATGTCGAATATACAATTGCTTACGTTAACGAAAATAATTTAAATCTTGAATCATTATTAATAAACAAATAATTAAACAATAAACTGTGTACAATAAACTATGTATTAAATAATATAACTGTGTACCCCTCAACTACGTAACCCGGGGGAAAGCATTAAAAATAAACAAATAATTAAACAATAAACTGTGAATCCCTCAACTACGTAATACCGGGGAAAGCATTATTAATAAACAAATAATTAAATAATAAACTGTACAACCATGGATATACATGAAAGAGTACCTTTGTTAGGAGACACGTTTTCTGAATTCATCTCCTTAGACGAATGGCCGAGCGTAGCTTTCTTAGAAGGATCTGCAATGAGGAATATTATTAAACAAATATTCTACTATTTATACTAATATTTTATAATAAATAAAAAAATTTTGTTTAACGGGATGCGCGAAATTCGCTTGTTTTGTGTGCGCGAAGTAGCTGTTTCTCTCACGGCTTCGCGCAAGCACAAGATAAAAAAAGCTTTTCACTCTCCTTGTCGTCCTCGACTCGTGTGATTGTCACCCTCGCTTTGCAAGGTCGACAATCTTCACACTTGCGGAGGATGTAGTCACTGATCTTAATCATTATTTCAGCTCGTTTCGCTCACTCCGTTGAAAAAAAAACAGTTCGATAGAAGTGCGCAAAGCGGATGATTCCCGCACGGGTAAAGTTTATCTCCCGACCGAAGCGAGGAAATATACTATTTTAACATTCCGTGCGCAACACTCGATTTCGTTCACGCTTGAATCAAAATGCATGCTCTAAATCAAGCTTTTTCACATATCGTATCAAAAAATACTGTTCGATGACCGAGAAAATGATTTTAACCTTGTGTTACTTTTGCAAACTTTCTCGCATTAGTATCGAAATATACTATTTCGACATTCCGTGCGCAAAACTCGATTTTGCGCACGCTTGAATAAAAACACATGCGCTAAATAAAGCCTTGCACACGTCGTATCAAAAAATATTGTTCAATCCACGAGCGAGAAAGTGATTTTAACCTCGTGTGATCTTTTAACCCTCGCTTCGCTCGGGCGAAAACGGTCACACGAGGATAAAATCACTTTCCCGCACTCGTATCAAAAAATACTGTACGATGACCAAGAAAATGATTTTAACCTCGTGTTACTTTTGCAAACTTTCTCGAAATAGTATCGAAATATACTATTTTAAAATTACAATAACGGTCCCTGAATATTTCATTCAAAACATCACTTACGTTTACGTATTTTGCCGACTACTATTGAGTTGGTATTGTCATCTGTATAGATATCTTTGATACCTAATGCATCCTCCGTTTCGGGTTGTATACCTACAATAATTGTTTTTAAAATAAGTGAAATATATAAATAGTGGTTAGATTTTCTAGTAGCTAGGAACTTATATTAATATGTTATATTGCTAATATTTAAATGTCATTCGTTGCAAAATGGTTATAAATATATAAGTAGCGAAAAATGCCGTTTTTATAGAAAAAAAATCAAATAATTAAATAATAAACTGTACACCCCTAAACCACGTAACCCGGGGAAAGCCTTATTAATAAACAAATAATTTAACAATACACTGTACACTCCCTCAACCAACTAACCCGGAGAAATTATTGATTAATAATAAACAATAAATTAAACAATAAACTATACACCCCTCAACCACGTAACCCGTGGAAAAGCATTATTATTAAACAAATAATTAAACAATAAACTGTGTACCCCTCAACGACGTAACCTCGCTTCGCTCGGGTGACAAGCTTCACCCGTGCGGGAATCACCCACTTCGCGCACTTGTATCGAAATATACTATTAACCTCGTGTAACGTTTGCAATCTTTCTCGCACTAGTATCGAAATGTACTATTTTAAAATTACAATATCGGTCCCTAAATATTTCATTCAAAATATCACTAAAGTTTACCTTTTTCGCTGACTGCTATTAAGTTGGTTTTGCCAACTGTATAGATACCTTTGGTTGTGTTAACTGCATAGATACCTTTGACACCTAATACATTCTCTGTTTCGGGTTGTATACCTACAATAATTTTTTTAAAAATAAGTGACAAAAAATGTATAAATAGTGGTTAGCTTTTCTAGTAGCTAAGAACTTATATTAATATGTTATACTGCTAATATTTAAATTTTATTCGTTGTAAAATGGTTATAAATATATAAGTAGCAAAAAAATGCAGTTTTTATAGAAAAAAAATCTGTTTCTAGCTTATTTTTTTCGATTTTGATGAAAATTTGTTCTAACGGGTCTCAGTTTCAAAATTCAAAATGGTGGATTCTAAATAGCGCATTAACAATAAATTTTTGTGTCGCCATTTTGAATTAGCTATCGTAGATTTAAAAAAAACCCTGAGTAAGAAATTTCAAGCAAAATTACCGAATACATGAACCTGTGCTTCAAAGGTTTAACAAGCCTATGTAACTCTATTTAAGGCAGTTTACTAGTGACTAAGCAAGTCAATACACGAAATTGTTCGCTTAATTCAAGTAGTACGACGTAGCATATATTTGTTTTCTGCGACATAAGTTTAAGACAAATGTTCGTGTAAGCTTGGCAATGGAGCGTGTACAAGAAAATAAGAAATCCCGTTTCTATTTAACTGTAGTACGCTCTATTTAACTGTAAGATATTTTATTACAAGCATTTTAAGATATGCATTTTTCAATAAACTTCCAAACTACTTTCTTTTATTGTTAAAAACATTCTTAATACTCTTGCCGTTGATTGTTTACTATTTACAAGTTAAGAAATAATTAATTGATTTTTCCATAAGACTCCATGTTAAATGCAATAAAATATAAAAAAAATAATATCTCCCTCATAAAGTCATATAGGAACTTGAAATTCGGACTGAAGCATTCTTATATAACTATTTATCTTGAAGTAAAATCACATCAAAATCTTTACGTTAATTCTTATGTTAAGTAAACTCCCTTAACGATTTCCCTTTTACACAACGCACAGGATAGATTGTAAAAATGGAAGCCTGGGCTATGTATGCATTTATCTACATCAATAAATTTAAATTCAAATACAAATTAATCAGTGAATGCACGTATATTAGGATTACGAAAACGAATATGTTACTGGAAAAAATTGTTTCATAAGATACATAGAAATAAGCAATTAAACTGTTCTTATAAAACTTGAAGATAAAACTTACAAGAATAAATAATTTCAGCGTCCTTTATACTTTTTTGGTTGACCACTGTTACATGCTCATTAAATACTTCGACTAATTTATTATTAACCGTTGCGTTCGTTTTCGGTTCCAAGCCTGCAATATGATTTTTAATTTTTACATTACAAACTACTTTAATACATGATTTAAATACGTGATTAAAATTTTTAAATTAAAATTAAATTAAATTTTTTTTTTGGGACAAAATTGAAGGTAAGAAACTATCTCCACGATTGATAGAAAGGGGTGAAAAATCGGTTTTATTTCTGCTACAATAAAACGCAGCTAGTTATCTCTTCTTTCTCGACGGAATATCGTGTAAGATTTGCTACAAGCTTCCAAGAACTCGAGTCATCGAAAGCCGAAAAATAATAATGTTAATACTACACATATTTATAATTCCAATAAAAGAACCATTAGTTTTACACGTTTGGCGAACTATGAAATAAGCAGCACATTTATTGGCAGAAATCGTCAGAATGGTTCTCAAAAAGATTATTAAAAAATTAGCCTCGAAAGCTGTGTATTTTTGCTTGCTAAACAAGGTATCTTTGGCCAGTAGAAACATTTAACCTCCAAACACGCCACATATGTCATATTTATCATTTGAAAGAAAACTACACGAGCGTCATATCGTCAGAATGATATAGAAAGTGATTGTTTATAACTTAGCTTGGAAATCAGCGAATTTCGGCATATTGAACCAGCTATCTTTGCCCAGTTTGAAAATCTGACCTTTAAAATTGATAGATACTTACATTGGGTTTTTGCAAGAAAAATAGTTTATCGCCATGTCGTCAGAACTGTACTTAAAAAGATTAATGAAGATAGTTTGTCTGTACTGATATTTTCACCCTTTCTCTGGATCGAGAGTTCCTCATCTACGATTTTATTCAAAAAAATTTAAAACGTGTATTTTCAAGTTTCACACTATATTCCGTTGAGAGAAAAGAGATAACTCACTTCATTCCGTTGTATCAAAAAGAAAACCAATTTTGAAACACTTTCAAAGCCTGTGGATGGAGTAATTTTTATTTTCGATTTTGTCCAACAAAATTTTAATCGTGAATCTACATCTTAAACGGTATTCAGTCGAGAAAAAAACGGATAACTCGATTAGTTTAATTTTATCAAATATAAAATAAATATTTCAAGATTGTAGGAGTAGTTTCACCCCCTAATCGCGCTCTATAATTAATTATGAAGATTTTTACAATTATCACGTTGGAGGCTGACATGGTCTGAGAATAAGTTTGGAATCGATTACCAAAAATTTTTTTTTGCATAATTCCAACGACTGAAACTTAGCTTAAGTTTTAAGTTTGTATAAAAGGAAAACTTACTAGAATCATCGATTGTTGAACTGTGGCTATTATCATCTTCATTAATAAGTTCTTTTATCCATGGTGTATAGACTTCTGGTGGGGTTTCTGTCGTTAGAGGCGGCGTACTCTTTGATTCCTTGTCTGAAATGTTATTTTATTATGATTTTTACACGCTCTAATGAAATTTTTGCATACTATACAGGGTGTTCCGAAAGTGTTTGAGAGTAAGGAAGTGGGTGATAGAAAAGTATCAAGTTGGAGGCTGACATAGTTTGAAGATGAGTTTTCAATCGATTACCAAACATTTTTTTTTGTATCATTCCAACAACTGAAACTTAACTTAAGTTTCTATAAAAGGAAAACTTACTAGAATCATCTAATGTTGAATCGTGGTCATTATCATCTTGATTAGGGTCTTTTACCCTTGGTCTGTAGTCTACTGGTGGGATTTCAGTCATTAAAGGCTGCGTTCTCTTTGATTCCTTTTCTGAAATGTTATTTTATTATGAATTTTACATGCTCTAATGAAATATTTGCGTATTATACAGGGCGCTCCGAAAGTGTTTGACATTAAGGGAGTGATAGAAAAATAACTTCTGAGCAAAAAATCCTAATACCATTTTTGAATGCTCCCCATACTTTTTGAGTAACTATTACATAAGACATAAGCGAGTCAAGATAGGAGAAGCGCGATTATAAACAAACATAGCTTTGAATATAAAAGGTCTACGAAATATTCACTCGTAAGGCGAGGCTTCGAGGGTACGCGTTCGCGAATCGCGAGAGAGGAGCGGAAAGGCAGACGTAAGCGAGTAACGAGCGAGAAATAAATATTGATTATAATAAACATTGTCAATATTACCGTCACTTTCATCGCCGGAGCTCTCAGAAGTCAAGTTTTTCCGTTTCACTTTTCTCTTTAATGGAAGATCTGGAAAAGACAGTCTTATAATCTCATCACTATCATCATCGGTGCTAAATTTTGGGGCATTCTCTTCCACCTGGATAGCCATTTGCAGATTATCTGAATTAAAAAAAGTTATTTTTAGTGATTGATTAAGTATACATAAATATCCTCTTTCTCTCATTTTTCTAAGCTTGCTACGGTTCCAAGTTCCAATTAACTTGTCTAATGAGGACAGATTAAAAAAAGTATATTTAATGACAGGTAATTTACTTTGAAAGTTATAAATTTAGCATAATTTTAATGTGGCAAGAAGTTTAACCCATTAAAGTTAATTGAAAATGTAACTTCAATGTTACGATTGGTAAAACACAAGCTCATGGCCCGAATTTTCAAAAATTGTTTTTTGACCTCGAAAACAAGTATATCTTACAATTTTTAAATAACAAAGATTTATTAAAATTCTGACGTAATGGGGCAAAAAGATCATACTCTGATTCAGATACCCCAATAACAGTGATACCACGATCTTGTCTCCCAGACATCTCGCTTTTGTGTGCTTGTGTATATAAGGCAGAATGTGCAAAAATAAAATACAAAGAATTGTGATAAAGAATTGTCTTCTCTAAATAGTGCTTTTGAACATATACTAACCAAATGGTCCTATAAATTTCTTCATGTGTTTTATTTCCCAAGTTTTATCTGGAACCATGGAAGCCATTTTTTGCCTTTTTAAAACTTTATTTTTGGGCCAGGATAATTCCTCCGTGTTTTTATCTATCCATGACTCAGGAACTGTCGATACATATTGATCGAAAAATACAACGTAGAAGTTCATCGCCTGTAAAATAGTTTCAATTAATATTTATTGTGCAAAGGAATGACATACGTACAATAGTACAATATGCAACAAGGGGCAAAAGTAGAAGATTTTTCCCGCGGTTGAGTTTACTGCCCGAACGAGAATATTTTTCCCGAGGGTGTTTATTGCCCGAGCGAAGCGAGTAGCAAATACCCGAGGATGTGTTTATTGCCCGACCGAAGCGAGTAGCAAGCACCCGAGGGAAAAACTCTCGACTGAAAGGCCACTTTTTGGTCCTGAAAAGCGGGGTCGAAACAAATTCGAAAAAAATTGCTTTTTCTCCGCTAATTTTACTTTTGCCCCGCAAAACTAGTTTTCGGGAAAAATATGCCACTATCGCCCCGCTTATCAGGGATAAAAAGTGGGTTTTTCGGTCAGGTGTACAATAAAGTCTGTATAAAAGCATATCAAAATTGATTTTTCCCAACTCAGGAATGAAATAGCCCTCATTTCACGCTAGAAAGTAACATATAAAATTGAGCATTTCAAGCGTTTGAAAAAATTGTTTAAGAGGGGAAAAAACCTTTTTTTCATGCTTCCGGCGGGGCTTACCGGAGATATAATGTATACTAATCTTCTGTGTCGTAATCTAATGATGCAATAGTGGTATTATAAAAGAACAATTTCCGTGTTTGAACAGACAAGCCTTTTTGTAGATACTGTTCGCAGAAAAAACTCTTAACTCTGATAACTGGAGTACTTGACAAATTCCAAAGTTTACTGAATCAATCGGATAGTCTTTAATACTTTTTTGTTTTAAAACTTCATGTCCTATAATAACAATATCATGGTCTTTTTCGCCAATAAAATATATAATAACGATTCTTCCATCATTTAAAATGCAACAATTATTATTTGCACTTGTTGATAAAAAAAAATTCGAGAAAACAATTTTCTTATGACTATTGATGCAACCGAAAGGTAGTGTTATGTTGATCGGTAATACTAATATAGGCGACGTTCGTGAATCAAATTTAAACTTTTTTGAAGGGTGTAATTTTTCTGTCAAACGTCTATGTATTTGTTGTAATGGTTTCTCGTTTTTTCTTAATAAGTTTTTTAAAAATTTCATGTTATTTTCAAAATCGAAGGCACTGACACCATCTAAGGATCCATAACGGTTTGCATCTTCTGATAAATGGATTAAATTATGAACATTTGATGTGACGTACTTCTTCCCATACAAAACTTTAAATTGGCGCACAAAATACTTTAGTAATTTTGCAGCATAATCATTATTAATTTTGCAATCTTCAGCATCGCATAAAATTCTGACGGCACAGCTTAATGCATTAAAATGTAAAACATAATCTCGTGGCAGTAAAGAATTTAGAATAATTGGTCCAGCATATAGCAAGAATAAACGAAAAGTAGTTGCCTTCCAATGGCCTACTTCTTCTAACGATTGAGGTTTTCGATTAAATTCTGATGGTACGTACTTCCCTAAATCAGTAAAAGCTTTTGATAATGTTTGAATACTATGAGCGGAAAATTTGGGTGTAACGTTTATCCATAATTTAATCATCAGTTTTGTGACACCTAAGCACACCAAGTGCATATAGTCAATCGGAAATTGATTTATCATATCAATATCAAGCAACTCAAATGGCGATTCACCACGATGATGCTCCGGTTGATTTCTGTTACGAAAACTTGCATCCGTCCGTAGAAGAGCATTTTCTTGCAAAAATACCATTTTTTTTAAAAACGTTCCTTCTTGGGTACATTTTCCGCATCCAAAGTAACCATTGTACTGTTTGGTACCAGTGCAAAAACTTCTTGCTGGTGCATCGCATATAATACATCTCAAAGTAACAGTATAACTTATATTATTAAATGTAAAACCTTCAGAATTTAATAGTCTATATTCTTTAATGAACGAATCCAAAAATGTTGCAATTGAATGTGGTTTCTCGTTACCGTGGTAACAGCCTATAATGAAGGTGGTACAGATGGACTGTTAACTAGTTTGCCTTGTACGGGCCACAAAGTTCTTTTCGTCGACTTTGTAATGGGTAAACCATCTATGTTGATGTATATAACGATGTCAGTTTTAAGTTTTGATCGTTCCAAAATATCTTTTAAAGATTTCTCCAAACCATAATGAAAATATTCACCAGGTGCACATGGGAGAATCGTGGTTTCTTTTGGTGTTCCTATTAACGTGCGGACGTCTTTTGGAAGATCTGTGTGTCCAGCTGTACGAAGAATGGTTAAAAGTCTATTGAAATCATGTCTTTTTATAGACACACAATCCCTGTACCATTCAAGTAACTCATTACGTAAGTTACAATTCTCTACGTTGTTATAATTTTTCTTTTCCTTTTCAAGTAAATCATTATCCTCGTAAAGCAAATAGCTATCATTTGAATCATCAGAACTTAAACTACTGATATCTTCTTCATCTTCACTTGCAACATAATTTTGAGTTTCCCGATGCGCGTTTTTAAAATTCGGTATTGCAGGATTTTTTTCAGATGCTTTTGCAATAGCTGCTGGCTCTAAGCTGGATATTATTTCAGTATGTAAATTATTTTCAGATATGCTTCGATTCGTATCCATTATTCTAGTACTCATATTCAATGCATCATTAGCATTCGTGATTTTTAAATTTCTATCTATGTTTCCTACGTAATTTTCAATATTTCCTGTATCTGAACTAGAAATTCTTCGAATATTTAAAATATCTTCGGTGACATTTTCATTCTCAATCACCATTGTTTGTAATTCTTCCAAATCTTTTTCGCACTCACTAGCCACTCGTCTGAATTTTTGCCTCTTTGAGAGCTTATAAAATTCTTTTCCTTTTGGCATCTACAAAATAAATTAGAATATAGACATATATATGACTGTGATATTATATCTGTTATGTTCTTTGTAATATTTCAATCTTATTTTTTCTTGTTTGTTTTTGTTTGTTTATTTAAGGACAATCTACCGGTAATAGGATTAACAAAAAAATTCTAATAAAATTTTGAGTAATGGTTACTAAAACAATGTAGTTTAATTTTTAGAAGCCGAGGAGTATAAAGAAAAAGACAAACTCAGAGAGTCTTACGCTTAACCATTTTCTTATTACAATTTTATTACACATTTATATTTAGTTTACAAGAAACTTGATATCATTTCTTTATAAGCATAAAGAAAAAGGCAAACTCATAGAGTCTTACGCTTAGCCATTTTCTTATTGCAATATTATTATACTGTGTAACTGGGAGCTGCTTGCTTCACGGGTTACGTGAAATAAATGTTTTTGTGGATCTATTCTAGACTTGAATCTAGTCTCTTACCTTCAAATGCCCCTGCCCCCAACTTTAGCGGGGACAAGCAGCTCTCGTTACAAACACGGGAGATTCGCTGCTCCCGGTGTGCTCCGGCTATCGGACTCTATCTTTATAATCAATTCAGCCTGACAGGGTGGATTCTCAACCCTCTATGTTTGGGGCAAAAGGAGCACAATTTTACAGCGCGAAGTCTTGGCGCAAACTATGATTCCGACAGTGACTGGGAAGCGACAGTAGTTGAGGAAGAGGATCCCAAACAACAGCCAACTCAACATACGCAAACCCCGGCGCAAGAAACAAATAGACAGCCCTGTGGAAGGGGAAAAAGAATAAACAAGATTGAAAATAAAAGCCAGCCGGCTTGGAAGATTCCGGACGCGGAATACAAAAAGAAAATAGAAGAAACCAACGAGTACTTAAAAAAAAACTTGGAGGAAGACGAAACCGAGACGCCAAGACAACTAAGCAGACAACGAAGACAGGCACAAAGCCTTAATGATATCAATATAAATGAGATTATATTTTTTTGTTCGTTTTATATAGATTTATATACCTCAAATTTATAATTTTATAAATGAAATTTTTTATAAAATAAACTTTTAATCAAAATTTAAAACTTTTTTTTAGCTTTCGAAGCAATATTAAGAAAATAAGCATAAAATTAGGCTTCGAAACTTATAAACTTAATATAATGTTTCAAAAGCTAAAATAAGGTTTTGAAACTTACAAACTTAATGTAATGCTTCGAAAGCT
>UCOL01005775.1:0-10860 GCA_900474335.1 Ormyrus nitidulus | reverse complement strand
ATTCAGTAATAATATTAAAATTTAAAAAATATCAATGAAGATATTTGTTAGGGAAATAAAAAAGGGTTTATTGTATAATGCTTACATTATTATTAACAATTATAGACGAATGAAAAAAAATCGAATGACGGGGACACTCATACTTGCTTGTATGTAAACCTTTGTTAAAAGGTAATTTTTTAAGATTTCACGAGTTTTATAGAAACTAAAACTTATATATAGTTTAAAGTATTTTTTCAGACAAAAATAATTCAGTAATATTAAAATTAAAAATGTATCAAGGAGAAATAATTGTTAGATTATTATTAACCATTATAGACGAATGAAAAAAAATCGAATGACGGGGAAATTTATATAGACTATTTGGTTGGGCGAAGAACTTAAACTAATGCTGCTTAGTAAAAAAAAGTCATAGATCAATAAACTGGTTAATGAGATATTATATTTAAAATTTTTGATCGGTGATTTCAGATTAAGATATTTCTTCAGCATTCAATATGACGGGCGTAAACGGGCCAGCCATATTTGTTTAAGCTTTTGTAATTAAAAAGTTGTTTGTTGAAGGAATCGATTCCTAAGAGTCGATCCTTTGTAATAGAATCGCCTATCCCTAACGCGAAATATGTTTACTTTTTTACTGTTCGCAGCGTGCACAAAGATTAATTCGTCTAAAAGGCTTTTAATATTTAACAATTTTTATGAGATGTCAGTATTTTTATTAAATAATATTTGATAATTTACTGTTTTTTTTTTTCATTTTTTTTTATCCGAGGAGTTGAGGAATGCCTTTATGCACCGTAGAAGTGATATGCGAACCACTTGCGTGTGTGGGACTCATAGACCAGAGCATGTGCAATGCAGAATGCAGAACCCTACTCTATACTACTCACTAAACCTCCACCTCCTTACATACTCAAAATCCGTTTCGGAACCGCGTTTATAAACAAAATGAAAAAAATTTGTATGTCGGAGAAACTTATACTTGCTTATGTATAAACCTTTGTTAAAAGGTAATTTTTATAAAATAAGTTTTTATTTTAATATGTACTTGTCTTGTCTAACACTATTTGGATTGTCTATTATACTTGTTCCAGAAACCAAATATATGCATCTTTAGCATCTTTTGGCCATGGATTCTTTTGAATAAACAAATCCTGTACTTTGAACCAATGTTTACTTTGACGTAACATATTTGTATAATTTCCGTTTTTAAATTTAGTCCCGTGGTAAAATGTACCGCTTACGACTGTATAATTTTATTTATTTATACAAACTTTAGCTGTAGGTACTGCATTAATTCGAATATTAATTTTTGTTATTACGTTTTTTTCATCCAAAGTAAATATTAGTAATTGAATAACTAAAGCGGTATTTTTGATAATGACATCAGTTTTTTGAAGGCTTTTGATTTTACAGTAATTTCTACAGGTTTCTTGTATTTCTCGCCAATTATCTAAATTATAATCTATAACTTCTTGCAATGTACAAGATTTTGCACGTTCAGGTACAGAAAAAGTTCAAATGTAATTGTTAGTAAAGGTCGAAGTCATTCGTTCATCACAACCAGGACATTTTTTAATTATATTAACTTCATGCTTTAGAGTACTACTTAAAATAACAGATTTATTACAAGGGCGTTTTAGAAATTGTGCCACATCTTGTTCATTACGTAATAAATACTTTTCGTGGGCAAACTCTCTTAATGCTTTTTTATCTACATCATTTTTTGATATATATTGGTGAAAAATAGATTTCATCAATTCTGAATGACTATGCTGCAGTAAGATTCTTCTTATAGTTGGAGAATGAAACAAGCTTTGTAAACAATAATTAGCAAAGGAAGAAGCAGAATCGTCATTAGGTAAACCTCTTATATTCCAGCAAGCATCCGAAATAGCATTTAAATCATTGTTAATTGAAAAGGCATTTTTCTTTTCTATCCATTGATCATCAAATAACTTCAAACGTTTAATCTTGCATTCAACTGGAATGTTAAATAATTGAAGTTCTGGGCGATACTTATTTCTTAATCTATTATATTCTATGATTGCAGAGGCATCAGCTTTACAACATGAAGGATCAAAATTTATCACATGTAAACCTTCAATTTTTGTAACTCGTGATAGGGCAACATAGGTTTGTCCATTACTAAATATATTATTTCCTATTTCAACAACAGCATTTTCTAAACTTAAACCTTGACTTTTATGAATTGTTATACCGTAACTACTACAAATTGAAAATTGCTGTCGCAATATGTATATTTTATCCATAATTATAAATTTATATTGTAGCCTTTGGATTGAATGTACTTCGCCTGTGTTTAACATAAGGCTTATACTAGTAATATCATTAGACTTATCTTTAGAAACTGAAACAATCTTACCTATTGTACCATTCATTAATCCTATAGAAACATCGATATTTCTTCTTATCATAACTTTACAACCAATTTTAATAGTTATCACCCGTTCAATTCCACAAAGATTGTTTTCATCCTCGTCTAAAATTTTCAAAACTTTTTTTTCTAAATTCTTTGGACTTTTAAAAGAGTCAATCGCAACAAGATTTATTTCCTCTGATTGGATTCTATGCATCATTGCTTTATTTAAAATGTTACACATTTTTCTTGTTGGCAACAAACATACAGTATTATCAGGTAAATTATTCAAATATTCACATAATTTTTGAAGAATTTCTTGACAATTGTTTGTAGAAAAAATTAATTTTCTTTTTAATAAAATGTTAATATCAGAATCTGTCAATAGACCTAATCTGATTCTAGACAAAATTTCTGAATATAACTTGTCATTTTTCTGTCTCATGTTAATTGTCAATTCATCGTAATCGAATAATTCCCACACGTTATAAGGGTTCATGGCTCCTATATACTTATCAAGTTTTTGTTTAGTCATTCCTACAAATGCGAATTCTTCATGAACCGGGGGAAGTTGTAATAAATCACCGAAAACAATAATATTTATACTTCCAAACCATCCGTCTTCACAGTCCGAAGTGTCAAATATTTCTGTTAAACGTAAATGAATGTACATTAACATGACATTTGATACCATCGATATCTCATCAATAATTATTAAATTAACATTTGCTAAAGTTTGTCTAATCTGCTTTAAAGCTGCAGCAGATAATTCTTTATATTTTGCTGTACAACTATGTTCTACCGGTAATTGCAATAATCTGTGAATAGTAAGACCTTGAATATTATACGCTGCGATTCCGGTAGGCGCTGTTACAGCAGTATCTTTATCTTGAATTATTTTATTCCACAAGACTAGATTTTCAATAACAAAACTTTTTCCTGTTCCTCCAGGACCACTTACAAAAATTCTTAATACTTTATTCTTAGATTGTAAAGTAGATATTATTTTATTAAATACTCTAAGTTGATCTTCATTAAATGTTTCAATACTATTTTGCAAATATTTCTCATCGTAAATTGCTTTATCTGCGATGTCTTTAAAATCTTTCATAGCATTCTCTAATTCAATTGGAACACAACCTTCTGGAAAGTTGTCTGAATTACAATTTGTGTTTGCCTTATCATTTTGCAATAATTCCTCCTGAATCATCTTATTCATATTGTCTATAGCTTCTTGAATAAGTTTACATTTATCATGATATTTCATTGCTTCTGATAAAATTAACTGATTCTCTTTAAATGCATCAGTAAAAGTTTTTTGAGTACCTTTTAACTCATCTACATCTCTCCAAGGTTGAAATAATAATAGTAATGCATAATAATAACATTCTGGTTGACTTTCACAATTATATTTCCAGTGATTAATCAAATATGGTTTTGTACGTTTTTTACAAAATTTTCCATTTCCAATTTCATAATATATTGCTTTGTATATTGGTTTTTTTTCACAATATCAAACCACTTAGCAAAGTCGTACAAACACAAGGAATCGAGTTCTTTAGGTCTATTAGGATAGTACGTATCTATAAATGAGTCATAAAATATATCTGTTGAATCTTGAGGAAGTTGTTTAATTTCACAAAATGGTTTAAGTTTTCGACTGCGAATCATATTAACATCTAACCAACGAATAATAGTGTCAGAATCTGTGGCATGCAATGCGTGCCCTAAAAGGGTGTCTGCAGCTTCAATAGCTCCACATTCTCTGTGATTTAAACCGCGCAAAGCAAAAGACCAAAGATTACTGCATAACGATTTATTAGATTGAATACCAGCGAAATCATCAACATTACTTTTTTCTCCTTTAGTTCCATAACTAGAAACATATTTAGTTAAGAGATAAGATGATTCACCAATGAATTGAGCATCATTGTTACCTTCCCAAAGTATTAAAAGAGCAGGCATATAGTCGTTAATATATTGTTCTTCTTTTCTACGAGGCAAATCATAAAATTTAGATTTATTTTTTAGTTTGTTGCAATTAGCAATTGCAACAGATACATCTCTTAGTATTAATTGATCCGTCTCTGGCCGAGGAAACGCAAAACGACAAGCAGATCGAAAACCAGTTTTTGTTTTCTTCTTGCGCATACAATAATTATTATGTTTATGCTGCTGATATGCTGTCACACGACGATGTAAATCTGGAGAAATTTTTTTATTTGGTATTCTACATGTAATATGTTTTAAAATAAATTCTTGCACTTCAACATTAGAATCTTTTCCATAAATGGGTGCATCTTTAATCCAAAATAAACAATGGTAATGTGGTAAGCCTCTTCCTTGATATTCACAAACGTAATAATAATGACTGACTTTTCCAATTGGATTAGATGCAGAAAGTATATACGCTAGCATTGCTTTAAATTTCAGATTTATATATCTCGAAGATGAAACTGGATCAACAGCTACTAATGCACTAATCGAACGTTTGTCATTTTCCCATCCATTTACTTCCTTAATATATTCGCCCAAAGCAGACCACATCCACTCTCCAGGACTTAAGGTAACAAAGAATGTTACAGGTCCATATTCCGTCATCATACAATGTAAATCATTACGAACTTTTTTCCAATATGCTTCAGTTCCTCGTAACCGAGAAAAGACTGTATTTAAATTAGAATTTAATTGATCTTCTGAATTTTGTACCAAGTCTTTAACTGTATATTTATAGCGAGGATTAATGACGTTCATTTTATGAAATATTCCAGCACTAATTTGTCTAATATTATTGTTGAATAATAAATAGAAAAGATACTGAATATTTAATCGAAACTGTGAATGTTTTGAAAGTAATCTAGATTTAATAAAATCATAATCTCTCAAACTCACTATCCTGTCTTCGTGCTGACCATACTTTCCATATGGATAAAGATCGGGAAAACATTTCAAATCCAAATCTTTACCACGAACGTCTAAAGCAGTGGCGTAAATCTGTAGCATTTGATATAATTTAATATCGGATTCATTAATTCTCTTATTGTGGAGAGGATAAATAGTATATTGATCATAAAACTTATCTGATTCAGACTTTTGAGTTAACAGAGCATCTGCCTTACATGTTTCAGATGTAACCTGATTAACTTTATTATTATCAACGTTAATTGTTTCATTTTCATATTGAAACTCTACGTTATTTAGTGAACTTAATAATTCTTTTGAACAAGAAGGAAGAATAATATTTTCATAAAGAGAATTATTCCTTTTTAACCAATGCAAAGCTTCCCATATTTTTTTAATATCAACAAAGTCTTCCCAAATTATTTTTGTTTTTGATGGATGACTACGCAATAAAACGTATATCTCATGATTAATATTCAAAGGATAAGTATCAGGACACAACTTTTTCAATGTTTCTTCTAACGGTAAAGGTAAATGAAATGTTTTTCCTACAACCTTATCAATTTTAACATAATTTGGCAAATTTTTTTTCATCACTGTACCCATTTTTTGAACAATTTGAAAAGCTTTAGCTTTTTGAATCAAAATTTTTTCGAACATACTTAATTTTTTGATTTCCTCTGGAACTTCCTTTACAAACAGATTATTTAAAATGCAAGAAATTTTTCAATTTATAAACTTGGCGCTTAATAGTACGCAAAAAAGGAAAATGGAAAGATAGTATATGATGTTTCAGAAATTTGGATTTACATAATAATGGTTGAGTATAACATACACCTGGATGACCAGCTTTATTTATATCTTTACATTCAGCTGAACATGTATCAAACGCCTGAAGATAATTGAAGGCATTTCTATAAGTTAATTGAATTAAATCTTCAAAAACATTTTTTAACTCTTTTAATATATCGGAATCAATAGTTTTACAATAACCCGTGCATTGCCAAGTTCTTTTTTACTACTGCTTTCTTCCACTAATGGTAAAATATTAGTAATTTTTCCCTTATCGTCAATAATGAATTTATCAGACTTGTCAAAATCATTAAAAATGCCGAATTTAAAATCATATGCAGCATCTGCAAAAAATGGTTCTGTTGTAAAATTATGTTTACAACTACCACACAAAGCGGTCAAAGCACACCTTTCGTTGCCAACAATTGGTATGTCACCTAATCGAGTTAACGAAACCTGTATTTTATCTGTCATATTTTTTAAAACCTTTTTTATTTCAAATATGTAATGATCTCTTAAATATATGGCAGTTAAGACCAATTTTTCAGCTTCAGATCTAGATTCTGAAAAATCAGAGCATAATTTTTCCATTACATTAATAATATACTTTTCTGAATTTTGTAATAATTTAGATGTACTACACTTCATATTAATATTGTATTTTTTTTTAATTTTGGCAGCTAATAAGACTTTTCTACGTATCATTTTTTGCTGTGGAATCAAAACAGTATTATTTTTTTTATTGTAATAATGTAATTTTCTATTTCTTAATATTTTTATTTTATTTGCCTCATAATACTGCTGCTGATATTCTTTTCTAGTACCGTTGGCATTATCTAACTCACTACATAAATTCAGTTTTGTCGTCGCTGTTTTAATATTCGAATCTGCCATAACTGTACTTTGAACAATGTCAGTCACTTTCTTTTTTTCAGTTTCAGTATTACTTACTTTCCTCTTTTTAGTTTTGATATTGATTACTTTCTTTCTTTCAGTTTTCATATCACTCGTAGTATTTTCTTTTTCTTTATTATCATCAATAAAGTGGATTGTCCTTTTTATAGGTTTCTTAGTCTTTTCAAGAATCGGAATTTTCTGCTTTAAAAAACCATTACAAGAAGGTTTTATTTCTTCTTTGATACGTTCAATATAACCTGTTTCTCTTTCATTTTTCACATCATTAACAGGATTATTAAAAAAATCTACTGTCGGTATTTTAGGTAATCTAGTATGAGGTTTATCGACTTTTTCTAAAAATAAAATATAAGCATCATTGTTATTTATTGGCGAAGAAACACGATTAACGTTTAAATCATTAATTTTTATCCATTCGTTACCACTGCGTACTAAATTAGTATAATGACCGAAATGAATATTGCTACCATGATGAAATATAATACTATTCACTTTATAAATTTTATTATCTATTCTGACAATTTCATTTTGTATATCTTTTAAATGAAAATCATTTCTTTTTGAAACGGTTCCATTACTTTCCTGTGTAAACAAGTTCAATTGAAGTAATATAACTTCTTTTGTTCTAACAAGAATTCTTTCTACTTTTGTCGTAGGGCATCCATTACTACATTTTATCTCAGTATTACTCCATTTTTTTGTATTATAATCAATAAGTTCTTGTAGAGTACAATTTTGTTTAGCTGGTAATGAAAGTAATAATGTATAATTATCATAAGGTACTGAAAAATCTGTTTGCAAGCAAAGACTACATTTTCTTTCAATAATCATTTTGTGATACAGAATAGAATGCAAATTATTAGATTTATTAATCAAAGACATTAAAAATTCTGCAGCATCTTGTTGTTGCCTAGCAGCATATTGTTCACCTGCAAATAGTCTTAGTCCTATTATATCAACATTACTAAATTTATAATTTTCAAGGGCATAGTTAAGAGGATTTAGCTCCTTATGTTCAAGTAATCTTAGTCTGACAGTCTTACAGTGTAGCAGGCTTTGCAAAGATGCATTTGCATAACAAGATACGCTGTCTACATTTGGAATACCAATAGTATTCCAATGATTCTTATCATCTATAATAGAATTACGATTCGAATCTCGTAAAAGATGGCTTATTTCTTTCACACCATTATTATTGCTTTGACTAGCTTCTTTTATCTTTGGTGCGTTATTAATTGATTGCTTCACCTTCGTTGCATATGAAGTCTTTAATGAAAAAACACCCCACTTCGTTGCAGGAAAATGAATTAATTTATTTAAATCGAACATTTTATGTAAATGATGACGTAAAAGATCATTATTATATACAATTTGAGCTGGATCTTTTTTTAAAAATATTGATGTGGCAAATGCTATAGCAAAAACTCCACAGTCAGTAGCATTTTTTTGATATTGCACTTTAGGGAAATGTAGTGGTACTTTATCAAAATATGGAAACAATTTTCTTAAAAATTGTTCGTTATAAGGGTGCAAATTGTTTTTATTCATAGAGTCATAAATGAAAATTGCATTCGTGTCATAATAACAGCAAATCCAATGACCATTTCTACATGTTTTACATAAATCATCGCAGCTATGCAATATTTGTAAATGTGCAGTATTACTTGGAATCGGTTGCACTCGTTTAGAATCTGGATTGTTTATTATGTGTTGCACAAGCAAGGTAGAGCGCGGAAGAAATGTAGAATTTTCCTTCAACATTGAATGAAATTTATCAACGTGAGAATCCTTTAGTTCTAATCCATTAAGAATTCTACATTTCTCTTCATCTGTCAATGCATATCTATCTATGAAAGTTTTCATTGTGCCAAAATAGAAAATATTTTGTAAGAAAATAAATGTAAATACAAGTGTTGTATTTGATTAATTTTATTAGGTGCTCCAAGCTATCTGGTTGCAGGTGCTCAAAGCTACCTAGTCGAAGGTGCTCAAAGCTACCTGCTTGAAGGTGCTCAAAGCTACCTGCTTGAAGGTGCTCAAAGCTACCTAGTTGAAGGTGCTCAAAGCTACGTGCTTGATTGTGCTCAAAGCTATCTGTTTGTAGGTGCTCAAAGCTACCTGATTGAACGTATTCAAAAATACCTGTTTGGAGGTGTTCAAAGCTACCTTTTTGTAGTAATCTATCTATATATAAAATAATTATTATTAATATGTATGTATGTATACTTACCTGTTTCTTTTATATACTTACCTAAATATCTGCTGTTCGTTGACTCCAGAGTATTCTTTAAAAGTTATTAAAAATTCAGTTATTAAAAAATCAAATTTCTTTTCTTTAATTAATAATTATATGTCCTTCCTTAATGAACAAGTTATCAATAAATATGTAAAATGACAAAGTTGAAAAATAAATAAAATTTGTTTGACCTCTTGAACGCATCATGTTCCAAGGCAGAAAAATTTTTTTGTTAATCTAATGTAATCTCGATGTAAAAATATGTAATATTCACCCATGTACGAAAAGATAAATTTACACGTAAATAAGCGCATGACCTCATATGTGTATATCGACAAATATAGAATAAGGAGTCGCACAAAAAATTGGATATAACTTTTTATTACCAAACAGTATTCTTTGTACAAATATTACAAAAAATAGTGTTCTTTAATTTGAAGTATATAGACTGCTATAATACTACCGTAAATTCGCTATTTATTTATACAATAAATCAAAGTTAATACAGTTATAAAATAAAAAAAATATTAATAAAAAAATAATACTTTTTTATTTTAAAAAGAAAACGAATAATTATCAACAATTATAAATTATAAATGAAAAAAAAATTGAATGACGAGGAAACATACTTTCTTATATGTAATATTCATTTACAATCATTAAATGCTCCACCGGGTTGTGCGATTGTTGGGTGTAAGTATTTATTGTTTAAAGAATTATTTATAATCATTAAATGTTCCCCCGGATTATGTGGCTGTTTGGCGGACGTATTAATTTTTTAAAAAGTTGTTTTTAGTAATTAAATACTCCCGCGAGTTGTGTGGTTGTTCGGTGTACGTATTTATTGTTTAAGGAATTATTTACAATCACTAAATACCCCCCCGCGTTGTGTGGTTGTATATATTTATTATTGTTTAAATATTTATTTATAGTAATTAAGTACTCACTCGGGCTATGTGGTTGTTGGGTTTACGTATTTATTATCTAAAGAGTTATTTTCTAATTTAATAATTAAATATTTTCCCGGTTTGTGGGATTATCGGGTGTATGGTTTAAAGGCTAAACGTGCGCTTATCACATGTAATGTGACTCGTGCTTTTGATTTAATTTTAAATTTCTAACCTCATATGTTAAGATTAAAAGTTTTAAGGTTTGATACTAAATTATTAAAAATGAATTAAGTTATAAAAAAAAAGATTTTTAAGTTACATAATGAATAAATTTCTAACATGATCTTCTAAAATTATTTTTAAAAATAATTATTTTAATTGTTTTATAAATTACGTTTTTCAGGACAGTAAATATTCCTATAACAAAATGTTCTTTCAATATCAATCAAAAAATAACTTTTAAACATTTTATTAAATCAATAGAAGGCATGCAACGCGTGCAATTTTAAGTCTAATATTTAAAATGTTAAGCAAAATAGGGATCAAAAAAGTGTCAATAAATGTACGTAGAGACCACATTTAGGCAACTTAAGGGAGGAATCCCGTGTAGAAGCTTAAAAAAAATCCATTTTTTTTATTGTCTTAAAAGTTACTTTGACATCTGTAAAATGCAATAAACTTTACTATTTTGATGAGAGCCTATATTCTAGATGCACTTACACGCGGCTATACGGACATAGCGAAAC